>LPNX010798683.1:96906-128184 GCA_001517045.1 Pseudotsuga menziesii
TCCATTTGGGATCCTTCATCACTCCACTTCTGGGATTGACTTATAATGTATTTCGGCCATCGTATGACCCCTCTGAACTCACACATTAGGGGGCACTTGTTATAGCGTATTTCACCACTCCAGGTGAATCACACTTTGTATGGCCTTCCCTTGTCTCGTTGCAGACTCTTTAGACCCCATGGACCATATTTTATCCTTTGATGTTTCCTTGATCATCCCTAAAACTATATAAAAATGATATATGCAGCTTTTTACCCGATAACCGCGTACATACATGGGTTTGAATCCTATAACCGCGTACATCGGGATGTGTGCATATTCCAAATCCTTTTGGAGTTTTCCTTGACATGGATCCGACTCATTCAACTCCTGGCCTTCCATATGCCTTGAGATCACTCAGATTCGACCCTTCATTATCCCTTGTGAAGCTATATAAGGAACCCCTTGGTACATTGAAGGCATATAGAGAGATTGAAAGCAACGAAACTATAGTCCATTGTTGCCAGAATTTATGCTTGAGTCTGCATCCTTTTGTCCCTTTGGAGCACTTTTGTGTTCTTCCCAAGCTTTCCCTTTGCTAGTGAGCTTGTTATCGTGAGATGGAGGATTGAGGTGGTGGAGGCCCAAGTGGGGGATTCAGTTTCTCTGGTTCGCAGACGTGCCGTCAGAGGTTGTATCTATCTTGTAATCTCTGATTTATATTAATAAGAACTATCTTTTCCTGTCCAATGATGTGTATTTGATTGAATATTGTATCCATTGGAATATGTCAAATGCTTTTATATTATTGATTATATATGCTAGAATAGATCTAACACCATGATATATAGTATGCTTGTATTGTTTACTTGTTGTTGAGGAAGTATTATATCAATTCAAGCTGAAGATTGGAAAGCTCAACGGGGATCTACTTCAACTGTCCGGGATAAGGTACGAGGTCAGATCCTTTAGTGTTAGACATTTTATTTCTATTGCATATTGGGAAAGATTGATTTCTGGAGTCAAAGCTGTCTGTTGTGGTACCCCAAGCCATAGGAATTTCTCTCTGTAACATGAATATATATGTTTTTTACAAAATATGCATATTTTATGTATTTTTTAGTCAGCTGGTTTTTTACCTGGTTTTTTTCCGGTTCCGATCCAGTTCACATTTTGGGCTTCACCGGTTCGATGACCAGTCCGGTTCCAATAAAATTGGTATAGACATATTGTAGCCTTGATCTCACCTCTTAGATATTCCATTGTTTGATGGTAAGTCAACAAGGTAACGACATAAACATCAAAAGCCACTGAGAATTGCATGTCTTCTTATATTGAAAAATGACAGTTTGAAAGTTGGGCATATGTTGATTCAAGTTTCTGTCAATGTAAATTCCAACATGCTTCTGGATAATTTCTCATGGCTCTTCCACTATTGTCTCTAGGTTCCAACTATTTCTGCAAATCACCATATTAATAGCTGGCCTAAGAATGTTAGTCTCTCCAATCTCCTTTCTCTCAACCCTGACAACACCATCATATACACCTAGACCATCATGCTAGTATTAGAAATATCAAGTGGTTGTGGAAGTCCATAAATTCACCATTACTTAGTTGTAAAGATATGACATGTTAATGGATAAACACTGAAAATTCCTCATAATGGGTGACCATAGAAGCAACCTCCTATGATCAGGTAGCTTCAGACAAGTCTAATCAACAATGTTAACTGCCATCAACCTTAGATTCCCTTTATTGATAAACCATCAAGTAGGTATGGTGACAATATAATTGAATAGGTTCTCTCTGGTTTACTGGTATCAATTAATTACCTATTTGATCTTCCCATTCTTGGTGCCAACTAACTAACCTTGCATGACACTGCATAGACAAACCACTTATTGGTGTAGTGATAACCTTTCTCATACTGGCCACATTTATTTTCCAATGATATCCACAGCCTAGGGTTCTTTCTCCAATCTAATGAAAACTAAACTCCTAGATTCTTTGCACCCTAGGTCTAAGAAACACCACACCCTAAGCTACTTCACATCTCTTCACCTACTTTTAGGGTCATCCTTTGTGTTTTTTTACGCATACCTTCTATCCATATAGTTGGGGTTTTTACACATACATCCTATTCATGGGTTGTTTTCTAAGCATTTGTTATCTCCTTGCGTTTCCTATATAGAGCAAGAGATAGCTGTGAGTTCTGAAAAGTAGACTCTATTTCTGAAAATGATAGAAAAGCCCAAAGAGAAGGATTGAAGACACAACATGGACCAGGAAGAAAAAGATGAAATTAGACATATGGTATTATAAAAACATGTGCGTTGTGCAAAGGTTTCAATCGATGTGCCATTAAATTGACCTACAAAGTACAATCCTGAGAACCTTTGGCAGTTTTCCTTAACCCGGATTCTGTAAATGATAAATATTTCAAGCATAGTAAAATTTTGAACGGAAACGTTTTCCTCAATTTAGATTAAGTAAATGATAAACATGTTTGGGACAACAAAATATTGAACTGGATTTAGAGACAAAGCTAATCTGGTTGAAAATGAATTGGAAAATATGTGTTTTAAAAGTAATACCGATGGTGCGGTATATAAATAGTTGAAGGATTATGGCCATAAGAAGTTCCTGAGAATTATCAGAGACAGTCTAATTGATTTGATAAGCAATGATAAAAGGTCATCTTTGAACCAGGTTAATCATGCCATTGGATCTCAAAACAATGTATTGTCATTATGATGTGTATGAGGCATCTTGGAATCTGATTCAGACCCTGCCAAAGAACCAAGTTCAAAAAAAATATGTTATGCAGATGCCCTAGATGTGTCAATCCTTTGTAAATAGAAGCCATTGTTATCTCTGTATCTCATATGTATGTTGATGAATCTCTGAGGCCACCATTTCCTGAAACGTAGACCTGAGTATATGATTATGTATTTTTCTCTATTTAAGTTGATACAAAATTCTTTACATACGACCTAAAAAAAGGTGAACAGTTGAAAATGCAAATTGCTAAATTGTCAACAACTTTACTGGGATTTCAGATGAAGAGAATGGCTTAGCCATCAGATGCTTTGAATAAAAGTTAAAACTGTGCCTACCAGCATCTCGAGATAGAATGTACATTCAGTTTCAAAAAATAGACCCCAAAGTATAACTGTAGTCTGTCAAGTTAACAAGTTATTAAAATGACAAACTAATAATTTGTCATTGTAATATGCAGTGACCAAGACTGCTGTTAATCCCTTCCTTTTCTATTGATCATCCAAATTATGTTAAAATCCATCAACTATCATATTTAGACTTGAAAGAATTCACAGAGGATTTTGAGATATGTATGTTACCTCTTTTCCTAGTTGGTGACTTGAATGCCTATTGAGGTGAATATAATTTGTTCACGGAACCTACTGAACTTGTTGGATGAAATAGTGGGAAATTATCAAGTCGTTGTGGTGATCAAGTGCAATAAAATAGCATAATATCGACGCCTCAAGAGAAGTGTTGGTTTAGACTTATTTTGGATCTATGATGATGATGTATCAAGCTAGTTTTCCTTCCTGAAAACCCTAGCTATGTACAAAATAGTATAGTTTCCTTCCACAATTGAAATCAACAGACTATAACTCTTGCCAGGTTGAGTCCGATCTTTTGATCCAACTTAATAATAGAATTTGAGTCCACCAATGAATATGCCATTTGGGAAGACCTGCCATTTAAAGTGAAATTGCTAAAACTTTTCAAGTGCTTGCACCAAATTCCATTTTTGTTTTCCCTGACTACATTCCTAGTACCCCTGAGCAAATGATCCCAAACTTTGAGAATGGTTGTTGTTGAGCGTCTTAAATCAAGAAGGAGAGAGCCTAGTTATTTTTAGGAGAAGTTGGAATGGGGTAAATAAATGATCTTGTTTCTGCAAGCGTTTCTCTTTCCTCGCTATCCTTAAATGGAGGCATTAAGGATTTTCATTTCAACACTGAGTTGTGTTCTCCTAACCCATTTTTTGTACACAGATCTTACTCTAAGCATTCATTCTTGACCTTTTGTTTTGTTTTCCAAGCATATTTGATAACTCATCCAATAACCCAAAAAAAATCCCTTTAGGCTTATAGTTTATTTTCAAAAAAGGTAAAATATTATTTAAAAATAAATAAAATTTGGGGGAGTTTAAGAGGAAATTCAAATTTATTCTCAAATAAACATTCTAGAGATTCCTTTTCCCTTGATTTTGATTTAAATTTTGTTGGGTTCTTTTTTTTTCAAGCATGAAACAAAAAAATATTTTTTTGACCATGGGGAATGGGTAACTTGTCGGAATCATCTAGCAAGACACAGGTTCAAATCCGTTGGTTGCCACTATAACCTCAAGATTATATCCAACAACCCACAAGTTAGGTATATCAATAACGTTTGACTCAGCAAAGGTCAATATGTTCTGACTCCCATTGAGGTGGATATATATCCAAGGGGTCACCTACCCTTCGAGCCTTATCACAACAGGCCATGTCTCGTTGGGGTTTGATCCCTGGTGGGTTGGGTGAAAATCACCTTGCCCCATCATTAGGCTCCCAAGTCCTTGACATGAAACAAAAAAATAATTAGACTACAGGAGAGGAAAGAAGAAAGGACAAATACCCTTGAGCTTAGTTTCAATTGCATGCAACAGTTTAGTTGGTTTTGATTACAGTATTTCAGTTGTGAGTGGTCTGCTTTGCAATAAAATGATTTGATGTTGATATGAAGAGGCAATCTTCCAAAACTATTAGCATAGATTCAGTGAGTACATGTACGCAGTTGGTGCCTCTTTGGTCTTTATTCCATCTGAACCAAATCCCCTTGGATTGATGGGCTTCACGAAACTTGGTACACCTTCATTCTTAATAGGGACTTTCTCAATTTGATAGAGATGCAATAGAAAGAATGAAATATGATCTCCATGATTGGGCCATCAAGATAGGTGAATCGATATGTCTTGTTGCAGAGTGAGTGGGGTTATCAAGATGTATTTATATCTTTTAGAGCTGCTCACTCGAAGAAATAATGCCAGTTCAAACATACGAGACTGCTACACAAGATGCTAATTTAATGTATTTCCCACTCAATCCTTTGGCTACTCAATTGAATGAAATGACGTATGAAAAGATCCAATTGACATGAAACAAAGGGTGTACCAAAATCTCCAAACTGACATGTAAAATTAAGATTAAGAAATTATAAAAATATGCACCATTTGGAGAGAGGAGAGACACAAATTCTTGGAAACGATGTATAAAATTAGATGCCCAGGAGTGTCCATGTGGATTTAACCACCAACATCAGATCTAGCCTAGCATATGTGATACATACCATTTCGTCCAGTCTTCCCTAGTAAATGGGTAGATTCATCAATGCATTATTAAATGTGTCATGTAGCAAGGAAACTAGGTGGATAGTGATATGAAGCCTCATTTATGGAGCTTACATATGTGAATTTCTTCCACATTTAACTTGGTTTGTCACTCATACTCAGGGATTTGGAGTGTAGTGAATACCCAATAGCAGCATCAAACTCTTGGAGGTTTGGGGGCGTTAATTCATAGAAAATATTGGAATGAAAGTTGATTATGGAGCTAGGAAGCATGGTCACCAAGAAACCTTATGTTCCAGTATGAAATATCAAGATCATTGTTGATGTGGAACAAATTGTCATGCCATAAATCAAGCTATTGATATTTATATTGGCAGGTGGCTACATATAGGACAAGGACCAGTAGTTGTAAATTTGCAAAAGGGAAGTGGAGTAGTGTTTTAATTGTTGAGACAGAGATATCATTGGAGACTTGTTTGTTACTGTTATACTCCCTTATTTCAGTGCAGGGCATCACCATGAATCATCCATTTGGGAATGAACTTCTTCTCTTGCAAGATGGACCTCACATGCATGTAACTCATTTGTTTTAGTAATAAATATCAATCCCTTCATTTATGTTCATATATTTGTTATTTGATTTAAATGCAAATGTTGTCTTGATTGGAATTTGGTGTCTACGATGTTGTATGAGCCTTATGTTATAATCCTTGAAATCCAAGTCTTTATTAGTTAATTTTGGAGGCCGTAGGCACCCCTTTCTAGGCATGCCCTTGCTGGCGGGTATTTCTCATGTTCTTCAGTATTTTTTCTAGGGTTAGTTGGGATCCTTGCAGCTTATCCTTATAGGTCTCTTGTTCCCTTACTTTTTTCTTGGATTTCCTTCCTTTGGTTTTAGTTTTTCTTGGGGTAGTCAGTTCTATTTCCCATTCTTCCTCTTCTTCTTCTTCTGATTCAGTTTCTTCCTCGGACTTCTCCATGCTTTCTCCTTCTTTTGTCATTGCTGTAGCTTCATCATGGTATTTCCCTTGTTGGTTCGATAGGGCTGCTTCTAGATCCTTACTAACTCCATTGCTGCATTTCTCTTCACCATCATTAGTTTCATTCCTTACATCATTGGTTTCTTTAGTCTTGGAGGTTTCCTAAGATCCTTCAAGAGGGATGAATGTGGCTTCTTTAGAGGCCACATCGGCTTGGATTTTAGATTTAGCTCTGTTAACCCTATGCCATCCCTCCACTTTGACCTGCTGGGTTTCTGGTTTTTTGGGGCAGTTACGGATGAAGTGCCCGTATTCTTGGCAGCCTGTGCACTTGAAAGGAAGTTGTTTGTAGTCCATCTTTTGGAAATGGGACCAATTCCCCACAGTAAGTTTTATAGCCTCTGGAAATCCTGCTTCAAGATCCACCTCGATGCATATGCAGGTGCAGGCATATTGGTCCTTCGGGCTAGCCATGTCTATGTATTTTCCAAAGACGGACCCTATAGCCTCACGAGATTTAGGGTTCCAGCAGTGCATAGAGAGATTTGGAAGTATTACCCAAACTGGCATAGCTTTGGGAGTGTCAGCCTTAGGATCGAAGTTTGGGGTCCACCTGTTAAGATATAGGCCCTACGGCCCCATGAAATAGGGCCCATTTCTGAAGATTAGATATTTATCTTTCTTGGATTCGAAATTGAACAGAAAATAGCCCCTTCCGATGGAGTAAGATGCAACTTTTTTAGATATCAGAGGACTCTAGTTTCTTTGGACCCAACTATCCATAGTTTTTGGTGAGGGCTAGAGCCCTATGAATTGCCCAATCAGAGCTCAATCTTCTAGGGATAGAGTGACCCTCATGGTTTCTTCCGGAGGGAGGGAAACTTTCGGTACATCTTCAATACACTTTACAAACTTCTGCAGGGACCTTTTCCCAGATCTCTTGGTTTGATAGTGTATTACCCGGTCGAAGGCCTCAGATCGCAGATTCGAGGGTGAACCCATTGGATTGCTCCACTAGTAATCCAATCCAGTTACTCAGCACAAGAGGCGTGAGGACAACCATGAATACCCAATCGATAAGAGAGCAACGAATCCAGCCAGGGTTCTGGATGCCCATGGTGGGTGCATCCCTCTACACAGCTCTGTCCTGCAGCCCACAACCAGCAAGCAGCTAGAGGCAATCGCCAGGGTGTTCAGCTGTCAGGTCAACGTGATCAGCCCATCATGATTCCCCGAGGTACTCAAGTATTGATTGGTTTTGATCCTTTTATTGGTTTATGCGAATATTATAGGTTATCGTAGGGACTGGTGGCAGAACTCGATACAAGAGAGGAGTTGGTTGCCTTATGGGGACTTATTTGGTTTGTTAGGAGAATGGGACTCGCCTCTATTCTGATTGTTGGTGATTCAAAATATATTATAGGTTGAGCTAGAGGGGTGACTGCACTTCACTCTTTGTTATTGGAAAATTGGATGGGAAATGTTAGAAAGTTGATATCTGTGTTCTCACACATTAATTTTTAGCATATATATAGAGAATTAAAGATCCTATACAATCAGATAGATTGAGGAGTTGTTCATCTAGTAAACTTTGTTTACTAATAGCTTGGTTTTTTGGGGTGGCATCTTTCTTGTTTTGTTATAGTTGTTATGATATGTTTTTTACTATAAAAATGTCAAAATAGTGTTATATATATATCTTGTTTTATTGAGGTGGTAATTTATTTTGGATTATGAGAAAAAATCTATTCTTTAAAAAAACTAAAAAAAAAAAACTAAAAAAAATTTGTTGATACAACTTTGTTCTATAATATAAAGTTGTTTTTTTAGTGTAGTAAAAACCAAAGTAATTCGTTGATACTACTTTGTTTTATAATATAAAGTTGTTTTTTTTGTGTATAACAAAAACCACAATACACGCTGGTCTATCATCTCCCTTCTTTGTTGTCTTTTGGAGGATTTTATTCATCCTATAGTTACTTAACCTTTGAACTTTTACCAGGTAGGAAGTCACCAAGTGAAACTAAAAGCCTTTGTGGTGGTGAAGAATGCTAACCT
Source organism: Pseudotsuga menziesii (assembly GCA_001517045.1). NCBI lineage: Eukaryota > Viridiplantae > Streptophyta > Pinopsida > Pinales > Pinaceae > Pseudotsuga > Pseudotsuga menziesii. The sequence continues at coordinate 105,283 of LPNX010798683.1, forward strand.
GAGTGAAGAACGATGTGAGATGGCATGTAAACAAATGCGATTGAAAGAAGCCATGTGCATTTTGCATTTGATGGATGAACAAGTAGATTTCTCTCCTTATCATTCTCTCTTGCAGGTATGCCTCATTAACAGAGCTCTACTAGAGGCCAAGCTGGTCCATGCTCACATCATCTAAAGTGATTTCAAATTTAATTGCACTGACATGGCTCTGCCCAACAAAATCCTAATCGTGTGTGCCAAGTGCAGGAATTTAATCGATGGTCACAAGTTTCTGGAGCAAATGCCTGAGCAAAATGTGGTCTCATTGAGTATCTGATTGCAGCTTAGTCTAGGGCTAGACATGGAAAATAAGCATTGACACTTTTCAATCAAATGCAAGGAATAGGTAATCTCCCCAATCAATTCACTCTATCCAGCCTTCTCCCTACATGTACTCACTTGGAAGTAGTGGTGGAGGTTCATGAAGAAATAATCAGAAGTGGGTTTCACTCTGAAGTTTTTTTGGGGGAATGCCCTTCTTTACATGTATGCAAAATATGGGAATATCAACATTGCACATTATGTGTTTGACAAATTGCTTAGACAAGATGTTGTCACATGGAATGCAATGATTGTAGGATATGCATAGAAGGGGTATGTTAATGAGGATTTGGACATGTTTAACAAAATGCCTGAATGAAATGTGGTCTCCTGGACATCAATGATTGTGGGATATGCACAAAATTGCATGGTTGATGAGGCTGCCAAACTCTTTGATGAAATGCTTGAAAGGAATGTGGTATCTTGGACATCAATGATTTCGGGCTATGCTCAGAATGGACATGTTGATGAAGCTTACAAACTATTTGAGAAGATGCCTAAGAGGAATCTAGTCTCTTGGAATGCAATGATTACAAGATATGCATAGGTTGGGCGTATTGATGAGGCTCTAAAGCTCTTTAAAGAAACACCACTATGAAATGTGGAATAATGGAATGCAATGATTGCAGGATATGTACATAATGGCCGAAATGAAGAGGCCCTAAAGATTTTATGAGAAATGCACAAAGGAACTGCATGAAGCCAAACTCGATGACTCTTGCTATTGTTATTGTAGCATGTGCCTATTTGGTAGCATTGGAACATGGCTTGGAGATCCATGAAGAAGTAATCAAGAGTGGATTTCAACCTAATTTGTTTGTGGCTAATGCCCTTGTAAACCTATGTGCGAAATGTGGGAGCATAGAAGTTGCCCGCAACATGTTTGACAAAATGGATCACAAAGATGTGGAGTCATGGAATGCAATGGTTGCAGGTTATGGTGTGCATGGCTTTGGTAAGGAATCCCTAATGCTCTTCGAACAAATGCAGCACTGTGGAATATCACCGGATCATGTTACCTTTGTCGGATTTCTGTCTTCCTGCTGCCATTCAGGCCTAGTGGATGAAGGCCTACAATAATTTAATTGCATGAGTCACTATCATCAAATTACACCCACAATGGAGCACTAATGTTTGCATGGTTGACCTTTTCGGCCGAGCTGAACCCCTGGATAAGGCACACAATTTTATCAATAGAATGCCAATAAAAACTGATTATATTGTGTGGAGTTCTTTGATTGCTGCATGTAGAATCCATAAGAATATAAATCTAGGGGAATTTGTTGCAGAAATCCTCATTGAATTGGATATCCAAAAAGCCACACCTTATGTGGCTCTATCAAACACCTATGCTTCAGTAGGACAGTGGGATGGCATCGAAAAAGTAAGGAAAATGATGAAGGATGGGGGAGTAAGAAATAAACTTGGATGTAGTTGGATTGAGGTAAATAAATAGGTGCATGCTTTCTCTGTAGGAGATATATCACACCCACAAATGCAACATATCTATGAAAAGTTGGAAATGCTGTCTCAACAGATGAAAGCAGCAGGTTATGCACCTGTAGGAGATTAGAGCTAAATGATGTGTAGTAGGGACAATACGATAGCTATTTTGGTGATCATGAACGTTAGTGTGCAAGCACTTTGCTATGAAGTTCATCTTCATGATTGTTTCCAGAAGAAGTCCTTGCCATAGCAGCAAGATTTGAATATTAATATAAATCCCAGGTATGTCCAATGAATAGAAATAATGATTTTTAAAATTTTTTCTTTAAAATTTGATGACTTAGTTAATATTTACAGGTGTCTTTAGTTATTACATTTCTTTTTTAATATAAATATTTTTCAGTTTTTGGGCTGTTTTTTGGGGGTTTATGAATGGACTGGTATCAAGTATATAAAGTATATCATAAAAAACAATTAAAAGTAAGTTGACCATCCCATATCTGCACAGTACAAAAATTTGGCTGAATTTCGTTCTACTACAGAATTTCTGTACAATAAAGGCCAATACAGCCAAATCTTGCAACTATGGTCCTTGCAACTTGAGAGCCCTGCTGAGCATCCAACCTCTAGTGGATGGTTTCCTTCTTGGTGTTAGAGTCAAATTTTTTGTAATAATAGTCATGTAATAAACATTTTTCTTTGGTTGGAGCCTAGCATTTCCAACAAGAAATTTTGTGAATTGAGGTTTCTTATGCTATTAAGAAATTTCTTAGTCTTTTAGAGGTTTCTCGGATCTTAATTGGATCTTAGTATATATCATATAACCAATCACAACTGTAAAACAATATGCTACTTAACATGAATTGGCAATAAATTGTATACAAAGAGCAACAATTAATTGTATACATATTCTTAGTTTATGGTCTCTAGCAATAAATTATATCCACAAGACAACAATTTTTATGGATATTCTCAAAGTAATGTCACAATATAATTTCAGTGAGATTCAGTCCCTAAACTAGTTGAGAGTAGGATGAGATTCTACAAGAGCAACAACAACATTTATGAGATTCCATAAACAACTTGAGAGGAGAATGAGATTCAATCTAATTATACACAGAACAACAACATTTATGTAAGTTGTACTACACTTTGATGAAGGGATTTTGGCATTAATATTTTAGGGTTTCTGCAAGCAAGCACAAATGGGCATTAACCATTTTTTTAAAGAAATGTACTTTTTCAGATCCACATGTGCTGGGTGCTTCAAGTCTGCAAGATACATTTCCAATTTTGGTAGGAAGATAATGGTGGATCTGGATCCGATCTGATTTGTTTGTAGATAATGCCCTTGTAAACCTATATATACGAAATGTGGGAGCATAGAAGTTTCCTGCAACATGTTTGACAAAATGGATCATAAAGATTTGGCATCATGGGATGCAATGATTGCAGGCTATGGTGTGCATGGCTTTGGTAAGGAAGCCCTAAGTCTCTTTGAACAAATGCAACACTGTGGAATATCACTGGATCATGTTACCTTTATCGGAGTTTTGTCTGTGTGCTGCCATTCAAGGCTAGTGGATGAAGGCCCTCAATACTTTAATTGGATGAGTCACTATCATCAAATTACACCCACAATGGAGAACTATGCTTGCATGGTTGACCTTTTCGGCCGAGCTGGGCACCTGGATAAGGCACACAATTTTATCAATAGAATGCTAATAAAACCTGATTATATTGTGTGTAGTTCTTTGATTGTTGCATGTGGAATCCATAAGAATATAAAGCTAGGGGAATTTGTTGCATAACGGCTCATTGAATTGGATATCCAAAAAGTCACACCTTTTGTGGCTCTATAAAACATCTATGTTGCAGTAGGATAGTGGGATGGCATTGAAAAAGTAAGGAAATGATGAAAGATGGGGGGGTAAGAAAGGAAACTAGATGTAGTTGGATTGAGGTAAATAAACAGGTGCATGCTTTCTCTGTAGGAGATAGATCACACCCACAAATGCAATAGATCTATGAAAAGTTGGAAATGCTGTCTCAGCAGATGAAAGCAGCAGGTTGTGCACCTGGAGGAGATTAGAGCTGAAAGATGTGGAGTAGGGACAAGACAATAGATATTTTGGTGATCATGAAAGTTAGTGTGCAAGCACTTTTCTAGGAAGTTCGTCACTTCATCTTCATGATTGTTTCCAGAAGTCCTTGACTCCTTTCCATAGCAGCAAGATTTGAATATTAATATGAATCCTAGGCATGTCCAATGAATAAAAATAATAATTATTTTCTTTAAAATTTGATGACTTAGTTCATATTTACAAGTGTCTTTAGTTATAACATTTCTTTTTTAATATAAATATTTTTGAGGTTTTGGGCTGTTTTTTGGGGGTTTATGAATGGAATTGTATGAAGTATATAAAGTATATCATAAAAAACAATTAAAAGTAAGTTGGCCATCCCATATCTGCACAGCACAAAAATTTGGCTGAATTTCGTACTACTGCAAAATTTCCGTACAACAAGGTCAATACAGCCAAATCTTGCTACTATGGTCCTTGAAACTTGCAAGCCCTGCTGAGCATCCAACCTCTAGTGGATGGTTTCCTTCTGGGTGTTAGAGTCAATTTTTTTGTAATAATAGTCATGTAATAAACATTTTTCTTTGGTCGGAGCCTAGCATTTCTAAAAAGAAATTTCGTGAATTGAGGTTTCTTATGCTATTAAGAAATTTCTTAGTCTTTTAGAGGTTTCTCAGATCTTAATCGGATCTTAGTATATATCATATAACCAATCACGACAGTAAAACAATATGTTACTTAACCTAAATTGGCAATAAATTTTATACAATGAACAACAATTAATTGTATTCATATTCTCAGTTTATGGTCGCTAGCAATAAATTGTATCCACAAGACAATGATTTTTATGGATATCCTCAAAGTAATGTCACAATATAATGCTAGTGAGATTCAGTCCCTAAACTAGTTGATAGTAGGATGAGATTCTACAATAGCAACAACAACATTTATGAGATTCCATAAACAACTTGAGAGGAGAATGAGATTCAATCCAATTATACACAGAACAACATTTATGTAAGCTGTACTACACTTTGATGAAGGGATTTCGGCATTAATCTTTTAGGGTTTCTACAAGCAAGTAGAAATGGGCATTAACCATTTTTTTAAATAAATGTATGTATTCAGATCTGTATGTGCTGGGTGCTTCAAGTCTACAAGATGCATTTACAAATTTGGCAGGCAGATCACGATGGCTCTAGATCCAATCTGATTTGTTTGTGGCTAATTCCCTTGTAAGCATATATACGAAATGTGTGGGCACAAAAGTTACTTGCAACATGTTTGACAAAATGGATCACAAGGATGTGGTGTCATGGAATGCAATGATTATAGGCTATGGTGTGCATGGATTTCGTAAGGAAGCCATAAGGCTCTTCAAACAAATGTAGCACTATCGAATATCACTGGATCATGTTACCTTTGTCGGATTTCTGTCTGCGTGCTGCCACTCAGGCCTAGTGGATGAAGGCCTGCAATACTTTAATTGCATGAGTCACTATCATCATATTACACCCACAATGGAGCACTATGCTTGCATGGTTGACCTTTTTGGCCGAGCTGGGCACCTGGATAATGCACATAATTTTATCAATAGAATGCCAATAAAAAATGATTATATTGTGTGGAGTTCTTTGATTGCTGCATGTAGAATCCATATGAATATAAATCTAGGGGAATTTGTTGCAAAATGCCTTATTGAATTGGATATCCAAAAAGCCACACCTTATGTGGCTCTATCAAACATCTATGTTGCAACAAGACAGTGGGATGGCATCAAAAAAGTAAGGAAAATGATGGAAGATGGGGGGGTAAGAAAGGAACCTTGATGTATTTAGATTGAGGTAAATAAACAGGTGCATGCTTTCTTTGTAAGAGATAGATCACACCCACAACTGCAACAGATCTATGAAAATTTGGAAATGTTGTCTCAGCAGATGAAAGCAACAGGTTATGTACCTGCAGGAGATTAGATTTGAATGATGTGGAGTAGGGACAATACGATAGCTATTTTGGTGATCATGAACGTTAGTGTGCAAACACTTTGCTAGGAATTTCATCTTCATGATTGTTTCCAGAAGAAGTCCTTGCCATAGCAAAAAGATTTGAATATTAATATGAATCCTAGGCATGTCCAATGAATAAAAATAATAATTATTTTCTTGAAAATTTGATGACTTAGTTCATATTTACAGGTGTCTTTAGTTATTACATTTCTTTTTAATATAAAAACTTTTGAGTTTTTGGGCTGTTTTTTAGGGGTTTATGAATTGGCTGGTATCAAGTATATAAAGTATATCATAAAAAACAATTAAAAGTAAGTTGACCATCCCATATCTGCACATTACAAAAATTTGGTTGAATTTTGTACTACTGCAAAATTTCCGTACAATAAAGGACAAAACAGCCAAATCTTGCTACCATGGTCCTTGCAACTTGTAAGCCTTGCTAAGCATCCAACCTCTAGTGGATGGTTTCATTCTGGGGGTTAAAGTCAATTTTTTTATAATAATAGCCTTGTAATAAACGTTTTTCTTTGGTCGGAGCCTAGCATTTCCAACAAGAAATTTTGTGCCTCCGTTACATCCCGTTTCACCAGTCAATTTTCAATGGTACATTTGCAGAGTTCATGAGGAGAGACCGAGTGACCTTTTACAGTGCATCTGTACATATACATACAAAGATTGAGACAGTGGGTATCAAACAAGTGACCTTTTATAGACCAAAACAAAAATGACAAATGGTTAGAGGAAAATCTAACCAATGAAAGGGGCAAGAATTTGCCCATGCCTGTGATAAATCCCTATTCACCAATCAATTTGCATTGTCACCTTTGTAGAATTCATGAGTTTAGAACAATTGACCTTTTTTAGACCTAAACATGAATGATCCTATGAGAATGCTTGAGGGGAAAGACATGGTTTGTGTCTTCCTGTGTCTGGTCCATTGCTATTGGGGATAGTTTTCATTTTCATATTGATATTTCCATCTGTTTTTAAACTAGGATTTGGTATGCAAATGTTTCTACTGAAGTTTTTTCCTTGTGCTTTGGAAGTCCTTAAGATCAGAGGAGGGTTATGAGAGGGTTCTTGTGGTTATGGGATATGGTTGGTCTTTTCCTCAACCATGGTGCCCTGATTGAAACCCTGATTTATTTGGTCCTCACTTAAGTTCCAGTTTGGGTTAGATTTCCAAGGGCCAAACCTACCATTACATTATTTTTAGGTCTAGAGAATTTCTTTGAGAAGTCGGAAACAAAAATGGCATGCTGATCTTGGTGGGTTTCAGTGACAAGGGGGGGGAATTTGGTAGTTTCATTTCCATTTTATGTAAGTAAACGTTAGAGTATTATGATATTATCTCTCTGAGAATGTTTTTTTTTATCTAATTTAGGAAAGCAAATAGCCTACCCACATTTCCATTTTTCATGCCATTTATTAATTCAAAACTTATGAAGTGTTCTTGTTAGGTTGTCACTATAAGTAGAAAGCTTCCTCCCAAATAGAACATATATCATCCAGTTAGGATTATTCATTAATATTAAAAATGTAATCAGAAAAACAGTAAAATTGACTGATGCTCACCCCTATTGTGCTATAAGTTTACTTATGTTATGTAACTCTAGTTCAGAAAGAAGTGAAAGGATGTCATGTGGATTCATGGGCTTATTGACACCAAATATGGAGGCCTAAAAAAAACCATTCATTTTAGTTTCCTCATCAGTCTTGTGCATCTCAGTTCAGGTCTAGCTATAAAATATTCATGTCTTTCAGTATTTGAAGTCATATTAGAAATCGTTTCAGGCATAGCTTCACCTCCAACTTGAATTTTGTTCCCGGTATTCAAAACATCCTCTCTATATGAAGATTGTGACTCATCCTTGAATTCAACATTATTGAGAACCACGTTGAGAAAACCCATAAGTTGTGCGGTGTAAAGTAAATGATGACATCAGAAAACACATCTAGAAGACTGTAGTTTAGTATTGGGTATAGCCATGCTTTGAATAAATATTAAATACAATACTATGTCCAACTATATAAAGACAATCGAATCACAAGCAAGAAAAGCTAAATCTAGTGAAATGCAGAGCAACACCTGCTCCAATTGACTACTGCTTCATACAAAATGTGGCTGACTAAGAATATTTAGAAGCAAAACCAGAGGTATTTCTCCTTTCTGGGAACCATCCAAAGACCATGAAAAGATCATTTTTCCAAGTTGCTTTTCTTTCCCTTTAGCTTTCTTCAACTCTAAAGTTGTCCTACATGATGACTCCAGTGTTGAATATGTCGCCATGTAAAATAGAAGATTAACAATGGATAAAAAATTTGTTTCCAAGTATGCCAAAATTTCCAGTAGTCAATGAGAAACAAGAGGTGGTGATCCTGTAGGCACACAATTAGCATGGGCTCTTGAAGAAAGTCTTAGATCTGAATTTTAAGCACCTAAATGGTCAAGTTTGAAAATAGTTTTGAGATAATGCCTATCATCTGATAATTGTGAAGAAGTATAAACTACATTCCATTGACAAGAATAGAGCCTTTTGAGAAGTGACCTCATCTGAATATTCTCTTAATTCCCCAGTTTCTGGCTTCACAATATCTAGGAAAAGTTGAATTAAACATGTTTTTGTGGCACTGTGTGCACGAAGATTTAGGAGAATCCTCTACAAAATTTCTTTGTCTAATGGCTAGACACATGAAAAGAACGAAATAAAGACAATATTTTTTCGACAAAAATACAAGATAAAACCCATACATGCAAATAAAAAAGACATAAATCTGAAAATTTGTAAAATGTATTTGCAAACAAATAAGTTGTTTTTGGCAGGACAAGTCCAATTGAAGGATAAGATAAAGTCTTTCACTTTAGTCAACTGCAAACTAAAAATCAAACTTATAAAAAAACCTCACGCCATATTTGAATTTACACGCATCCTCTCTCTTAAGCAACAACATAACAGCCTAAAGCCTTTAGAACCCTTATACAAAGAAAATCCAATTTTATAAGAATTAATATAGACAATGAAGATTAATGTAATATATTTCCTCCAATTATAATTTTACTGTATTTTTATCATTTCCTTTCAACAAATTTATCACAAGTGACATCAAAGCAGTTAGTCATTGATTTTGTATTCTCTGACTTTTTTTTGTTTTTATCTATTCCTCATCATTCCAATGTGTAAATTTACTTCACATTTTCTGCTTCTTCTGTTTTACTCTTCCAATATTTCATCTCTCTAAATCAAAGACATAACAAATATAAACAAGAAAATATCATTGTACTCTTTTTCCTACCATCCCTATGCCTACATTTTTCCTTATTCTCAAGTTCCAGAACCCATTATCTACACCCATATAATCCATGCTTGCACAATAATTAATAAAAAAACAATTATCTATTCAATCCAGGATTTTATTGTGCCCCTGTTGCAGTATTAGCCACTTCATTTTTTATTTGTTTGCTGTCACCCATTTTTTCCATTTAGAATTCCTTCCTATTTTTGTTTCTACTCCATACAAATACCACAGAATAATTTCTAATCCATTATTATTCCCATCTATTCTTCTTATGTCTGCCACTCTAGGATTTCTATCTGTGCAAAAGCTTCATTTTCATTCATCTGTGTAAAGACACCTCACAAGTGTCAGCATAGTTGTATCAGTATTTGAGGAAATCCATGAATATATGCAATATCAATTCTTTACCTATGTACTAACTGCCAAGTAATTGTTGTTGATGGACTCTACCAGCCACTGCAGGGACAAGCTACCATTGTTGGAGGCTATGAACTGAGAACATGGGTCATCATGTCCACTATTACTAGTCATGGAAGGCAGTGCAAAATTTAGAAGAAAAAACAATCAACCACCAGCTTTCCTCCATGCAACGATAAGCACTATAAGCAAGGTAAGTGGGTATTGAGTTGTTCTCTTATGCACTTAGGAAAGAACACCATATATGGAGTCTGCCTTAACCACTTGGCCTTAGCATCAAGCATGGTCCATCTTTTGAGGTCCCTTAAAATCCTAAAACTCAATTAAAGCAGAAAAAGTTTGTAGCTTCCAGTGAATGATGGGACCAGAATGGAAAGAAAAAAAATAGTTTTGTTCCTTGGCAAGGAAAGGGGCCTTTAAGGCAGCCACATTAAGGCCAAGAGTTATAGTTGGAAGAAAGTGGAAGTCAGTGTTTAGACTTGTAAAGGAGGGTCTTCTCATCCGATATGGTTCTCAAAATATCCTATGATAAGTGTATTAATAAAATTAATGAACAATATGAAGGGTGTAACTGCATGTTGTTGCTTACCTTTGCAACAAAAATGATAAATGATGTCACTACAGCAAGCAGGATAGGCATGTCCAATATTACTTTTTGTATTGGTTATGGCCAACTTCATTGTGATTAGAAGATGATGAGATTTATAAGCATTGTGTGAATGTTGTATTCACCAATTCCAAATGAAGACAATTAGTATTCGAAAGCTAGTGCTCTTAAGGTAGTGCAAAGAGTTTTCTTTACAAATAAACGAGGTACAAAGGAGATTTAACATTAGAACAAAGTTGGAAAAAATATATAGAAATTTCTGTATTTGACGTAAAAATAAATAGAACATCTAACACTGCTTAGGTTTAGACTAATGGATCCAAGATGAATTGCTAAATAGCCTTTCTAAGCCACCGGTACCAAAGACTCCAAAACTAATACAACAAATAGCCATAGTAGCATTACTAAGCCTAGCATATCTCCACAGGTACAAAGGCCAAACTCTACCTTAAAAATCCTTAAGTTATTGGTTGAAAATAATTGTAAAATCTCCACAATTTACTATACAGTAATCCTCATCCAAGATGGTAAGGAATCTAAAAGAATCTTCCTCTTGCTCCACTTCTTGATTGATATGATATATCTATTGAAGGGATATAATATTTTTTCCCATTCTATATGCAAATACCCATCTTTTGAAGAACATTGGTATAGTTACGGAATAAGGTATCTATTCATTGTGTATTTGGATGAACTATGGATGAAAAATGTGTTTAATGTGGGTGTCATAACTTACCACACTACATAGTATGAGAACCCAAAACCATCCCTCCAAAAACAACCTCGCGAGTACTAACAGTTCAAGCATTCACAAGCATCCTATATCAGATACTAAAAAATGATTGCACACCTAGCTCATGAATGAGGGCATGCATGTTCTCTTGGCCATGATGCTATGGAAGTTATACACTACAATTTACACTAGTTGTTATTAAAGGGAAGAGAGAAACTACTACTGTGAGGGAATTTTTTTATGGCTACAGAATACCCAACGGTGGTAGATTTCCCCCTTCTACACAAACCCATTTTGCATATAAATTGTATAGAGCTAGGCTTGGCCTGAGTTCCCTTGGTTAATTACCTACCATTTCATTTTTTGGATGGTATGCAATATCGGTGTTTACAGTAAGGATAAAATACTCCAAAAAACTACCAGGGTAAACAAAAAAAACATACTGCAGAATATCATTGAGAAAAGGCATTTACCCTTATCGGTTCAATCCCTGGGCCTTGCTGGAAAATACCCCAAAAAACGTGATAGCCCATTTCAACATTTCTTGGCTCGCATTCTGTAATAGGCATGCATGTCAATGAATATTGATATATTCCTTCCTTTCCCAGTAGTTTCTTCTCACACATGGCACCATTTCCGGAAGCTCCAGGCTGTAAAGAAATCTCTTCCATTGCTCTCGATGGATGTGGAAGCAACGGGGGGAATATTTTTGAGCAATTATTATCGAAGGATTCCCATGACCCATAAAATTCATCAAATCCATTCCTTATAAGATCCCCCTGTGTAGTTGTAGGATGAAAGTTTACACCCATCTCTACATACGCCCTTCTTTTAAACTTGCGTTTATGTAAGTTCTGGGGCAAACCCAATTCATAACTACACCTTCTCATTTAGTCTGATGGATTTGAATCCAAATCAGCATACATATTAATTCCATCATTGCATTCTACAAAGAACTAAAATGTTCCAGATCCTGTAGAAGAGGAAACCAAAGAAGATTGGGGTCAAATTCAGTTGGAAATCGAGGGCGAGCCATAGATCCCACTTGTTTTTTTTAGAAATCGGGGCGACCTACCAACCAGAGGATTTTTTTTTGTATAAATTGAGGGAAAGCCAAATATATGGGTCAAATTAGGTTGGAAATCGTGGGTGAGCCATAGATCTCGCTCCTTTATTTTTGTAGAAATCGAGGCGATCGGAGGATTTGTTTTTTCAAAATCAAGGGAGACATGAGGAATTTGGGAGATTGGGGATTAATTTCATAGGGATATTTAGGTGAAATGGATTATTTTATTAATAATTAGTGTACGATTTTAATATTTTATAAAAAAACTTTTAATATACTAAATTCGTCGAGTAAAATATTTAAACTCCTTTAAAATCGCCCATGGGCTATAATTCGCCCCTAAAATAATCTCTGGTGCTTATGTAGTAGTTACAAACTAAAAGAAATATTGTGGAATGAAAGGTACATTCATTTAAACTTTTTGTACCTTCATATATTGCATTAGCAAGTAGTAATTGCACCTCCATAAGTGAAGCTGGATTGTATGATTTGTCAAGGTTGTGTTGCTGGAAAATAATTCATAAAATTTTGGAGCAGGAAAGCCTGGAAAGGTTTATAGCACTACAAAAGAATTGGAGTTTCTAAAAAGAGATCTGTGTGGACCAATGTCAACTCAGGCCTTGGATTATGCCAGGACATCATGACCTATATAAAATAATTTTCCTACAGAAACTGGGTGTACACTATACCTTCTGAAAAAAAAATCTGAACCACCTTTTTTCATTAAAATCCTTAAGAAAAATGTAAAAAAAAGAGTGATAAGTAGATATAGATACTTAGAACTGATGGGGGTGGTGAATATGATTACAATGATTTACAAAATATTTCTATGTCAAAAGAATAAAAAGGAAACCAACTTCAACCTATGTTCTGCAATAGAATTGGGTAGTTGAGAGGGAGAATTGCACAATACTTGAAATGGCTAGGTGCATGTTGAAAGGTAAGAGATTGCCCAATAGTTTTTGGGCAAAAGCTGTAAAAACCATATGTATTGAACAAACTACCAACCAAATCAGTGGAAACGAAGGCTCCAGAAGAGCATGGTTATGTAGTGTTACCCCCGTATTTGCATGGGTGTTTACTTAGGTTGTCATGAAGTTTTCTAAGGCAGCTAATGAGGTTGGTAGCTTGGATGGAGAGGAGTTCTCAGTTAAAACTCCCTGGATGTGTGGACTATTGGATTTTGAGCTAGGGCCTTGTTTGAATATTGAAGGTTTTCATCAATTCTGGGCACTGTAGTGGCCTCAACAATAGTCATTGGAAATAAATCCATCAGTTTGAGCATAGTACGACCATAAAAGGGGAAAAAATAGGGAAAATTTTAAGGGAAAAATTTAGCCCATGGGCAAAATTAGTGGGCTCACCAAAAAGTATAGGGCGAATTTTAAACATAGCAAAGGTTTTTTGAATTTTAACATATTAGCCCAATTTTTATTAAACCCCAAACTATGTAAAATATATTAGCCAATAGTGTGAAAGAGGGAAAACCAAACTTCCCCCTTTAAAAAATAGCGGAAATCGTGCGCTCGCCCCTGATTTTCAGCAATGGAGGAAAACAACTGTTGGTTCACCCCTTATTTTTGATCTTGGAGGAAAACAACTGTTGATATAGATAGTCTATTATAAAACTAAACTAAGTAGTCAATTGGTGGATCGACTATAGAGTTGAATTTTATAAATTTATTGCAAATTTTAAAAGCTACTAAAAACAAAAAGATAGGATAGTTAGCTAATATATGTAGACACGGGCATATGAATCCCCAACATCGCTAAATCTAGAACTCCTTGATAATTCATAGAAGAAGGAATTGTCAAATACACCATTAGAGCTAAGGCCTAAAGCTACAATTCAGAAGACCAGCAATTCCGAAAACATTTCTGGTAGGCCGCGGGAAAGGAAACTACGGTCACATGTTCAGAAGATTGCTTCAATTCTTACAAAAAAAAGGACAGGTGAAGCATTTGAATTGAGAAATGATTCCAAGCGAGAAGACAAACAATATTCAAGCAATAGTTCAAAAGAAAACTCCAATTTTGTAGCTGGGAAGCCAGTTAAAAGGACTTTGCAGAAGGCCTCAAAATTAAATTTGATTAAGAATGACACTCATAGAAGATCCAGTACAAGTTCTGCTTTGAGGTCTTATGTTGCACAAAAATCTAAATGGCCACAACAAAGAAAAAGTAGAAGGCCAAGGTGGAAGGGTGATATTAAAAATATGAAAAAGGTGAAAACCTTGGGAATAAGTAATATGGATGACTCGAAGAGGAAGCAACAAAGGAGAAAGAAGAAAAAGAAGGCACAAAACGTTCCACAAGATGAAGTGTCACGTGAAAAAAGAAGGATCAAATATCTTTTGCTCAAAATGAAACTCGAGTAGAATCTTATTGATGAATATTCAAGGGAGGGATGAAAAGGCCAGAGGTTTGTTTATCAATTCCATGTCCTGATGGGTTGGGAATATGATGCAAGTCTTTTAAATGTTTTAACTATTGCTTGCATTATGTCACTAAAATACTGTTTTTTGGATATGGTTTCCTGTAACTGTTTACTTCTATTGACAGAATTTTAGATGCCATCTATGATATACAAAAGTCTGCAGGTAAGTGCTAGTTACTTATTAGTACACATTTGAAGGTATACTTCATACTAAGCAGAAAAACTTGGATATGTTTTGTAAGGATATGATAGGTCTTGGATGCATTTATTTTGTTATTCCTTTCAGAAGTTTTGATCATTGATCAAAATTCTTTTGTTGTGTAATTGTTTTTGAGTCTACAATTTCATCTTGTTCCATAGACCAATTGAAATGGAGTAACTCTCTATCCATGTTTCCAAATTTGGGGTCAATGGATTTCTTATAATCTGGAAAAATTCAAAAGAATGTTTACATTATGTTGATTCTGATGGAGGATGGACCTCATTGAATGCCAGTTTTCATCCTTTAAGAAGTTCAAAGTACTGTAAAGAAAATAGGCTTACTCTTATTCTGAATTCATCTGCTTAAAATTCCATTGGTTGGCAGCTAGAGAGATTAACCTATTTTTTTATTTTTTGTGATCACAATGTTTCAATTGATCCTAAAATTTTCTTAAAAATTAATAAATAATGTAGTCTTTTATGGGCTGAAGGGATTTATAAAGGTCCACTGAGCCTTATATATATTGTGTTAAGTGCTGAAGAAATTCCAATAATGCTCATTCTTTGAGCAACAAGTGTGAAAAACTTAGACTGCACTTTTGAAAATCCAAAGTTCAAACATCTTATTTCTTTTGCTTTTATTGTGTGCTTCATCCATCTTATATTTTGTTGATTACTCGTACCTATAATAGGATGCTTTACAAAAGATTTGATAGAAATGGGACATCTTTGTATTTTGTTCACTTTTAAGCTTTTTCCTCATTGTATGATCTAAAGCCAAAGTACCTATTAAATATGTATCAAAATGGCCTGAAAAATTACTATCTACTTTTAGATATCCTCCTTCAGTAGTGGCAAAGAGTGATGGGAAAATCCAGTGCAACAACACATGCATCAGTTGTTCCTCGATACTTGTGCAGCAAGTTGCATATGATGGAGAGAGGGTGCACTAGGAGATTCTTTGTAGGTGCAACAGTAATTACGATGCATCTAGGTGTGAGTGAGGCACATTCATGAATGCATCATCTTTACAATTTCTATCTTTAGTTAGGTAGGGTGCATGCATGAACTATCTCAGGTCATAGATTCATAGAAGGGGAATGCATGAGTGAAATTTAGTTCAGAGGCTTAGTGGCATTCATGCATTCAATCTTATCCAACAGGGCACTATTCTAGGAAGAATTATCCAAGCAAGAGGATGCACTCATCCTTAGTGCATTAGGTTTAGGGTTGACACTGTCAATTAGGGTGCATCAATGGATGTCCATATACATTGCATTCTTTCTTTGTCTCTTATTCAATAAAAGAGAAATAGGTCACTTCATTATGATGCTAGGAAGTTATTGTTTTTAGCATATTTCTTTGTGATTCTTTCTTTTCAGACTCTTAGAGTAATAGATTGTGATGTGATTTAGTGTTGCAAATTCTACTTGTTCTTCTAATTTTTTAGTACTCATGGTGAGACACAATATCACCTCGAGTTCCCCTCAATGATCCTTTATGAAGTGACATAACCTCTTTAACCCACAACAAGGTAGGAGGACCATAATATTATTTCATATACTTTAGAGCATTTGAAAGCTTTAGAGAAATAATATCTATTAATTTTCCAAAGGTGAGATGAACTCACAAGAGGCTATTCAACATAGTGCAACCAGTGAAAGAACGAAAGCTACCTTATGAAAGTTAACACACATTAGCTATTACTCAACATAGTGCAACCAGTGAAAGAATGAAAGCTACCTTAATGAAAGCTAACTTTAGCTAGATTTGCATCATGGTGTAATGTATTTGATGACAATCTGCCTGTGTTAGATGGAAAACTACCTTACAGAATCTAACAGAAATTAGCTATTACTCACCGTGCAATGTTTTAAGAACGAAAGCTAGCTCTAGCTAGATTTCCAACATGGTGCATTTTGATTGATGACAATGTGGTTGTGCTAAATGAAAAACTATATTATGAAAGCTAACACAATTAGATTTCACTCACTATGTAAAGATTTAAGGTTGAAAGCAAACTCTAGCTAGATTTCCATCACGATGCAACGTGACAATGTGGTTGTGTTAGATGGAAAACTACCTTATGAAAAATAACACACATTAGCTTTCACTCATTGTGTCATGTTGTAAAAATAAATCTAACTCCAGCTAGATTTTCATAATGGTATAATGAGCTAACACACATAAGCTTTCACTCATAGTGCCATGTTAGAAGGAAAGCTAACTCCAGCTAGATTTCCATCATGGTGTAATTTATTTGATGACAATGTGACAGTGTTAGATGGAAAGCTACCTTATGAAAACTAACAAAAATTAGTTTTTACTCACCATGCAATGTTTTAAGAATGAAAGCTAACTCCAGCTAGATTTCCATCATGGTATATTGTGATTGATGAGAACGTGGTTGTGCTAGATGGAAAACTACACTATGAAAGTTTACACACATTAGATTTCACTAACTGTGCAACAATTTAAGGATGAAAGCTAACTTCAGCTAGATTTCCAACACAACAGAATGTGATTGATGACAATGTGGTTGTTTACATGGAAAACTACCTTACGAAATCTAACACACATTAGCTTTCATTCATCGTGCCATGTTGTTAAAAGGAAAGCTAACTCCAGCTAGATTTTCATCATGGTGTAATGAACTAACACACACAAGCTTTCCCTTATAGTTCCATGTTGTTAGAAGGAAAGCTAACTCCAGCTACATTTCTATCATGGTGTAATGTATTTGATGAGAATTTGGTCGTGTTAGATGGAAAATTACCTTATGAAGGCTAACAAACATTAGATTTACTCATCCTGCAATGTTTTAAGAATGAAAGCTAACTCCAGCTAGATTTCCATCATGGTACATTGTGATTGATGACAACGTGGTTGTGCAATATGAAAAAATACACTATGAAAGTGTACACATTATATTTCAGTCACCATGCAATGATTTAAGGATGAAAGCTAACTCCATCTCGATTTCCAACATGGTGCAATGTGCTTGATGAAAATGTGGTTGTGTTACATGGAAAACTACCTTATGAAAGCTAACACATGTTAGCTTTCACTCATTGTGCCATGTTGTTAAAAGGAAAGCTAACTTCAGCTAGATTTCCATAATGGTGTAATGAGCTAACACACAAAAACTTTCCTTTAGAGTTCCATGTTGTTAGAAGGAAAGCTAACTCTAGCTAGATTTCTATCATGGTGTGATGTATTTGATAAAAATGTGGTTGTGTTAGATGGAAAACTACCTTATGAAAGCTAACATACATTAGCTTTACTGACCGTTCAATGTTTTAAGAATGAAAGTTAACTCTAGCTAGGTTTCCATCATGGTGCATTGTGATTGATGACAATGTGGTTGTGTTAGATAGAAAACTACAGTATGAAAGCTAACACACATTAGATTTCACTCACCATGCAATGATTTAAGGATGAAAGCTAAATATAGTTAGATTTCCATCACGGTGCAATGAGATCGATGACAATATGGTTGTGTTAGATGGAAAACTACCTTATGAAAGTTAACACACATTCGCTTTCATTCATGGTGCCATGTTGTTAGAAGGAAAACTAACTCTAGTTAGATATGTATCATGGTGTAATGCATTTGATGACAATGTGGTTGTGTTAGATGAAAAACTACCTTACGGAAGCTAACACACATTAGTTATTACTCACCGTGCAAGGTTTTAAGAACGAAAGCTAACTCTGGGTAGATTTTCAACATGGTGCATTTTGATTGATGACCGATGTGGTTGTGCTAAATGGAAAAATACATTATGAAAGATAACACACATTATATTTTTTTCACTGTGTAATGATTTAAGGTTGAATGATAACTCCAGCAAGATTTCCATCACGGTGCATGTCACGTCCCCAACCCTCACACCGGGAAAGAGGATGCGACTAACACCACATGAACAGGAAAATAGCCCCATGAACACGAACTGAGATAAATAACTGATATTAAATTACTTAACATAATGCATATGAAGATGCATAAACATACAAGCATACACAGATGCATAATTCCTCAACATTCAGCAGAAGCAAACATATACATTTCTAGCATTCAACATGTTCATCATAATTCATTTGACATCAATATAATTGCAGAGATGGAATAGTCAAGGTAACTTATCTTTTGATGAAGAACTCATTCCGCAACCAGCTATGTTGGTGCAATGTTCCACCCAACCATAGGCCAGCATGCTCATCAATCTCTCATCAACACTACCGCCCCTGAGCTGGGCGTGATTCATCAAGGAATAAGGGTCAATGCAGGCTTACACATAGACAAGTTTTTCCAACACACAGCCAAACCCACACCATAGGGTTCACCAGGTTGTCAAGGAGATATGATAGGCTAAATGCCAAGCTGGTGTCCTCAACACCTGTCTTTTCATGCATCTCCAGCCTCTAATCCCACTCACAATAGTCCGAAGACCACCCATTGCATACCGCAGCAAAAAAACCCACTCACGGTTCTGTGATGAAGGCAAAGACAACCGAGGGGAGTCCCAAACAAAATATGAAACAAAACTCAATCCCACAAGGCAACTCAGAGTTGTTCTTGGCCCTAGCATGGCCAAAACAACTCAACAGCAACCCAAAACTAGGGTACTTCAACAGCCACAACCCCATAATGAATGATGGCAACAATATACAATCCACAATGGATAAGAAACATAACTCCCAGCATAGCCATGGGAAACTCAAACATAGATGTGGCAATCAACAGCCAACAAAAACATGGGGAAGACAACAGTCCCACAGCGTAATCAGGGAGCATGGCTCACAACATGGGAAAATGACTCCAAACAGTCTATGCGTGAAGGGAAAACTCACATAGAACACACCCATACAAAAGGTGGAGAGAGGCCACAACCCACACAATAGAGATACTCACAGTAGCCACCGATCTGGGAAAACAACAACCACGGTTCAACGATGAAATCCCTCGGACATTACACAGCCCAAACACAACCATCAATATTGGAAAACAATGGAGCCACAGCACATCTTCACAGTCGTCCCAGGACATTACACAGTCTGATATTGGAAATAGGGTCAGACTCTCTGCATGAATCGGAAGGGGGAATGCATCCACAGACTGGCAATCGGTGAGGGAAGGGAGAACATAGCAAACATGTCCCTGCCTAAGAGTGAGCAGAACCAAAACTGTGAAGAAGTGGGAATCGTGGGAGAGTGGAGTCAATGCTTCTTCTTCCCATGCGACGTGAAGAGGAAGAATCCACTGGTGGAGTGGGCAGGTGGGCAAGGACTGATAGTCCTACCATAGCCACCACTACTCAATAATAACTACCTCAACCAACAACAACAAGACATTAAAGAGGTTGGATGAGACAAGGGAAGATGGAAAATCAAACAAGGTGGTAACAGATGGGTTTCCCCCCCCATAGACCAAGGTTTGACATCCCCCACCCCTTATCCTTTGGAATCATGCCCTTTTCATTTTAACGTTGCATTGCCGTAGCTGGTTGTGGGTTTATTTTAATTGATGTGCATGTTTACATGATGCCAAACTATAATGTTCCAAATAGCACGATATACCATCGACAACTATCCCCGTTGCTGAAACATACACAACCAGATCTATGGTGGGGCTTTTGCCTTTAGCTCCTCACCACGACTAATTACATTATATACATCATGCAAACGGGGTCAAAATTAGGGTGTTACATTCCCCTCCCCCTTGGAATAACACCGTCCTTGGTGTTCCAATACACAGGAATACATATACAATTGCACATCAAAATTTCAAAATTTTTCATATTTCTCCTACATTCAATTATTTACTTTGAACGTTCAAGATCAAGCCCCTCAGCTTCCACAGACTTATCCTGCTGGTTCTCAACTTCCAATTTATCCCGAAGTCTAGGAACCTTGTGGCTATTTCCCTCATCATGTTCCCTCATTGGGCAGTCCCGGCATAAATGATGTCCTCCGCATTCCCAGCATTCCACTGGCTGCTTCATCTTTACCTGCTCAATTTCCTTTGAGTCTTCATGCCTGGACCGTTTCTTATCGGGTCGCTTGGATGATTGTCCCATCACTGATCCACCTTCCTTTCCACTGTCGATTGCTCCCAGAAGGATTTTCACATCCCTTTTCAAACCAATAGAGTCTTGCAAAATCTAGTGGTTCATTTCATTCTTTCTTTTCTGTATCTTGAGCATCTCCCCAAGATTCTCTTGGGTCTTGGAAATCATTTGAAGGAGACTTCTAGCCAAGTCCAACAACTTTTGATCTGCTGCCATGATCAACTTGCACCACCAGGTTTCACTTTTCTCACCTGTGAAATGCACCATTGAAATCCTGTCAGACCAAGCATAATATAGACATTAAAATCAGTCAGTTAATTACCCAATTGGCATGACAGTCCAAGTTTCATCAAGGAAACTTTCATATTTTTCATGCCTTCCCCAACAGGCACATGAGCTCATTCATGTCCATTCTTGGGAAGGGAATTAACCACTCCAGCATTCACAATTTACCTTCAGCAAAAACACACATTCCATTTTCAGTCATACATGCATTCAACAATCTTTTGTTTTCACAATGCATAAATATATATGTATATATAATAAAAAGGAAAGAGAGAGAAGCAAGAGTTTTTCCCTCTTTGTTTTGTTCCATCCTGGAACCCACACCAACGCTGTGGCTTTTCATGCTCTCATCCTCTTTCACTTTACCAGTGAATGCTGGACCAATCCCTCTTGGTCATGACACTTAGTGTCTTCGGTCCATTCTAGACCTCTAAACCATGGAGTCTCTCCACATGGTTTGTCTAAACTGCTAGGAACCTCACGGTCTCACTAGCACCTTTTTCATTGCTGCTCATTCCGAGCTTTCCAGGACACTCACATGTCCATATGCATCCCTAGTATGCTCTCACAGTCCTTGCTTCCAGTGATACCTATATCCAAACATTGAATAGATTCACATGTTTAGTTTGTTCTCATCGGTTTTATCTCTAGAACAAGAGCTTAAAACATCATAACCAAATCTTATACACATGTATATTCATAAGAAAAATAATCCAATACTTATCTGTATTGTGCGTTTCCTCATTCGTCCACAGGATCCTTCTTCGCTTTGCAAGCCTTGGGATCGCCTATGGACTTAGATGTTAGATCAGCATGCCGGCTGCTCCACAACATCGAATAATTAATGTCCAGCCAGTACATCCTCATGTCAACTGGTTTGGAATTTTACGATGACCATTTCCAGGTCTAGGATCTACTATGAATCCTCAGGCATATAATATCCCAACATACACTTATATCAACAATAATCCTTACTCCGCAACCCCTCACAAAAACCATTTACCTTTTACCTTTAGGGTGCAACACCCAACTGCATCTATTTAGCTTGCCAACACAAGCAATATAAGCAAACTCATCAGCGTTATTGCTCTAAAATCGTAATCATATTTCGTATCATTCACTATCAAGTATTAAGACACCAAGAGTGCGCCCATTCCCTAGAGTGTAATCAATATTGAAAACCCTTTCATGACTCGACATCGAAAAAGTGTACACCCTTTCCCGGTGTGTGCCATGTAGGCCCTATTCATACTCAAGCAATCGGTCATAATGGATATTAAATCAAAACATGTTCTGCATATGGAATTTTTAACAATTAAGAATGCATATTCTTTGCAAGGGTCACAAAACACTTATCCATTTGCCGATGCAGTATGCCTTTGTTAAGGAGGAATGGGGGCTCCTTCTCTGAGTTAACAGTCCCTCGGTTAGCCATCCCAAATCCTTTTTACATTTCATATCCACACATGTCTTACCAACATAATCTATACAATCTCACTCATGTTACTACCAAACATGCAGTGCAGATGAGACATTTCCAAAATGTCCAATGGCGTTTCACCCGAAACCCATTTCCAAGGGAAAACCTTACTTTGAAGTTTGGCTCTTGCAGGCCATCACACATGACCTTCCTGCAATGTGTACTCCTGGCACATTCATCAAATATCCAAACAGTCAATCATTATCTGATAATACAATCCAAATTGATTGTTCCATAACCAAGCAATGACATTAGTAATTAAATTCAACAAGAATTTACAATTCTATCTACTACATAAATTAGTTTGCTTAGTGTTACGGAGAGAAATTCCTATGGCTTGGGGTACCACAACAGACAGCTAGACTCTAGAAATCAATCTTTCCCAATATGCAATAGAAATAAAAACATC
>LPNX010798683.1:129629-141282 GCA_001517045.1 Pseudotsuga menziesii
TCAGGAATAGTCGACATGCAAAGTCAAGATAACTAAGGAATGGCCGACTCAGGTTTCAAATTCCTTCGAACAAAAGCGTAACGGCGTATGGTGACTGAAAGAAGGCAGCATAGACTCGATATACAAACTAGGACATCTCTATGATGCAGGAGGCATCAATAGAGGCTCCATAGGGACTGGAAGCTTAACCAGTCGATGGAGATAAAACTCAGATAATGAGTACAGCTCCTAAAGTCAAACTATAACCCAACCAATGGAAGTGATATACAGTGCTCTATTCAAAGGCGACACGACTCGACAGCTGCCAAAGATAATATCTTTTCTTGTCCGGCTTTTTGGTTTTTTGATTTTTTTGGTCTTTTTCAGTTATTTGAAAAGCTTGAAAAAAGAATAAACTAGCTTTATAGTTACAAACTAGGAGGAGACGAGTGTCATTTAGGGAAAACAAGCTAGTTCCAAGCAGTGGAACATACCTATGCTCAATGTAAGGATACATGTGTAGGATATCGACACTCGGGGGAAAAATCCCCTCCCGGTAAAAAGGGAATCAAGCTGCGAAGGATATAAATAAAGGCTCTGCATGGCTAGATATGAGACAAGCTCGGGCTATATGGCTGAAACGCAATGTCAGGGGAGCAGGCATAGAGCTCAATAAGACAGGAAAAGCTCATGATAATGCATCCACAACTTGATACAAGGGGAGTCCGGAAGAAAAAAGGCCAGCATAAGATCAAGAGGAGTATGAGGCTCTTGCTAAATGTCATGGAAATACTATACAACGGAATCCCACACCCTAAAGGGGGAAACATCGGCATGGGCACCAAATGCAAATAAGGCGCTAACTAGGGTACCCATGTAAGGTAAGGCTCTACCACTCATATCATGCCACTTCTCTAGCAACAAGAAGGTTCCATGACATAATAGAGTGGGTTCGTACCTAAGGATATAGTGACATGGTCATAAGGTCATGCAAAATGCAAATGGTGGTGAACCTAACCTATATGCCAGTGTAGATGTTATACCTGAGATCAGTACGAGCGGGTCAATCCAAAGGCTGAAACGGTGCTGAAAATGGTCTTCTACATCACAAATTAGGTCAGAAACGGTCCAAAATGGTTAGAAATGGTCAAAACTATAGGAAAGGGGGTAAAAATTTTCAAATATTTGAAATTTTTTCTATAAATAGTAAAAAATATAAATCATTTGAAACTTTTACCCATTGGAGCTCTAATATTCAACTGCAAATTCCAGGAGATCCAGCCGGCGTAATTCACAACCGATTCTTCCAGGTATTTACTCATGTTCCCTGCTTGCATTTCAATACAATTTTTTATAATTTTTCATGGTCAAATGAATTTTTAAAGGCCAAACTTACATGAGCGCTACGGCCCACGCGAGTATCGAGGCTTTTTCCGTGTATAGGGCTGGCTATATGTGGAAAAGGGACCAGAAACCGCGTACATACGTGGCTGTTTTGAAAACAGCCGCGTATGACGCCGCGCACTAAGATTTTCATGAATCTAATGGACATTTTGGTCAAACTCTCATGCAGGATGGTGCTAGAGTGGTGAGAACGTGAGCACGGTGATGTAGAGGAAGTAGTAAGGGCTGACCGAATGGCTCAAGAAGCTCTAAGAAGATGCGGACTCTACAAGTTTTGGTGCCTAGGAGGCTTGAGGGCCAAATCAGGACTACTACACATGCTTGTAGACTATTGGGATCTGGACTCAGAGTCCTTCCGGCTAGACGACATGTCCCTCACCATTGAGGTGGAGGATATCTACTTTATCACAGGTCTATCACGATGAGGTGAGATGGTGAACCTTCGTGCCCTAGGAGGGCCAAGTCATGGGCTAACTATCGACAAGTACATAGCTGTGTACTGCTACCCAGAGACGGAGAAGGTGGGGAGCCAAGTTCCCACCAACGCTATACAGGTGCTGGGCCTAAAGGCCATACTACTGACGCTGGGTAGGATAGCAGGCTTAGCATCACTCCATCAGGCCTCTCGGCCATTGATGTTCTATGCGGTGGAGTGCATGACACTGACCATCTATTACTGGAGCACTTCCCTACTGAGCAACATGAAACATCAGCTCAGCGAGTGCAAGGTAGGTAGGATACAGAACTTCAGGTTCAGCAGTATCTTAAGCACGTTTTTCTTTGAGCGTGTTCCAGGATTGAGCCCTAGAGTGGATGTTCCTCTCCACGGGGTTCGAGATCCGGCCCAACGACATTGGGTAGACGTAATGCGCAGACTGGGGGGTGGTAGGGTGGCCAACCCTTATCTAGCAGACTTCTTTCCATGGTGGCGACGACAGATTGTTGCCATAGAGGACTACCCTTATGCAGGGATAGACTTCCGGGGAGACTCGGACATGCCATTACCACCAGGATCAGCATATGGAGATATAGGTAACGAATCTTGACCCTTACTCTTTTTAAAATTTTTGAAGTATTTAATTTTTTTTGTGTTTTCTTGATTATATGGAATCAAAAAGACATGTTTTTGGGTGACAATACATAGTGACATCTACCATTCATGTGCAGATGTGGGACCACGGCGACCAGAGGGCTTCCCACGTCATAGACGGAGGGGAAGAGGAGACGATATCATCGGTGTGGATGCAGAGCGAACGCTCCAAAGCATCCATACCAACTTCGTGCGACTGACTCACAGGATTCCCATGGCGCAAGTCAAGGACTTGCCTAAGGCTATGCAAAGACAGGTGGTGGGTGTACCACGCGCATGGGTGCGTTTATTTCGGCGGCTAGCTAGAGCCATGGTGACATATCATGATCACAACCCTCATCAACCTCCACAGGACTAGACACCTGGGAGTGTATCTATTTTGTACTAACGTGTGTATGATGGTGGCTTTGAAAGCCCCAATTTTGTATTATGACACTATGTATTACCACATTTTTGATGTATATAATTTTTTTTTATGGTGATCGGTTCATTTATTTACATGTGTAAAAATTGTGTTTATGATTAATTTATAATGAATGAAACAAATGCCAATCTAACACATAGTTACCATATGAGTCAACAATTTGATTAAAATTTCTTGGAATGTGTATATATGTTATGTTCTCAAACTGTCATTCTAACAATATCACACGTAAGAATCTCCTCAATAACGTCGGATCTCTAACATGGTACAAACCATTTAGTTGTGACACCACTAACTCTGAATCAAGACGTACCTCAAGAGAGAGAACACCATGCGAAATGGAATCCCGCAGAAGCTTGATAATGGCACTATATTCAGAAACATTGTTGGAAGATGGCCATAGACATACACCTCCTGAAGACAGTACATGACCCATAGGAGTAAAAATCACCCAAGCGGCTGAGGTTGAGTGTTGAGTGTGACAGCTTGCACCATTCGTGAATCCTATGTAGGTGGAAGATTCCATTGACATCTGCCACAAGAAATGGAAACTAATCATAAACCCGATCACGATAAACAAGACCTAACTATGCAAAAAAGATGTACAATAATATACAACAAACAGCCTTGGCTAAAGATCATGCATAGTATTTTTTGAGATAGAGCCCATTTCTAGGCTCCGCCAAGACTGTCCCTTCGTAATCCACTAACTCATAGGCACCCTTCTCTAACACACGCTTGACCACGTAAGGACCACACCACATAGGATTGGAATTCCCTGCCCCCAAGGGTTCTTTCGATTGATCCCACAAAAGGACCAAGTCTCCCTCACTAAACACTCTCGGACGGACAGAATTATCGTATTGGGCCTTTACGTGACGCTTATTAACCTCTAGAGTCACCAAGGCATCTCTACGTTGCTCATCGAGTTGCTCAAGGTGAACCAAACGCTCCTCCAAAGGTGAAGTGTCTGGTAAGAGTTCCATGGCTAACTTCAATGAAGGAATCTCGCATTCAACCGACAATATCGACTCCACTCCATGAACAAGCTGATATGGAGAAAAACCAGTGGTAGTCTTTACCGCGGTTCGATATGCCCACAAAGCAGGATACAACATAATATGCCAATTTGTCTTGCTTTGTGCGATGGTTCGTTGGAGAATGGACTTAAGTGATTTATTCACTGCTTCAACCTATCCATTCGCTTGAGGATAGTAAGAAGAGGAGTGCTCTTGCTTATACCCTAACTTGGATGCCAACTCTTCCATCATACGGTTCTAAAAGTGTGAACCATGGTCAGTGACAAGCTCTCTCGAAATCCTGAACCTAGAGATGATTTGGTTGAATACGAAGTGAGCGGCTGTCTCACCGTCGGATTTTACTGTAGGCATTGCCTCAGCCCATTTTGTGAAGTAATCAACATCCACTATAATATGATGGTGCCCCCCAGCCGAAGCTGGGTTTCAATCCATAAAATCGAGCCCCCACTTGGTGAAGGGACCAGCCGTGATAATAGGGTGTAACGGGGTAGGCTTCGAGCGCATGTTACGTGCGAACACCTGGCAAGGGTGGAACCTCTTGACCGCTTCAATACAATCCTTGAAGATCGACAACCAGAAATATCCTACTCTCAAAATCTTTTGAGCTGTAGAAAGCCCAGATAAATGACCACCACACGCCCCTCCATGGCAATCATTAAGCACTACCTCAGCCTCCTCATGAGTTAAACAACGTCATAAAAGGGAATCTACTCCACGGCGGTACAAAGTATTGTCCACTATGAGGTAGTTCTTGGAAACATGACGTAATCGACATTGCTCATCTCGCGAGAGGTGAGTAGGGGTCCTCTGCGTTTGCAAATATACTATGATATCACCATACCATGGGTCAGCCATTGAGATTAATAAAATGTGTTCATCAACGAACGTATCTTCACATACCGACTCCTCAGCCTCGCTCGGAAAATTTGATATGAGCTCTGCAAAGATTAAATATTTCTTCGATTTTGCCGAGACAAATTCGAGATCAAACTCTTGCAGGATGACAATCCACTTATTATACTTTCCCCAAATCATCCTACGTGTGAGGACGAACTGAAATGGATTGACATGGGCAACGACCAAGGTTTGGCGAAGGAGAATATAATGTCTCAAATGCTGCACCGCATGTACGGTAGCTAAGGCAAGCTTCTTGACATGAGAATACCGAATATTTGCATCAATAAGGTTTCGGCTCAGATAATATATGACATGCTCCTAGAGCTCCTCATCTTTCTGAACCAAAACCATCCCAATCATCTCTAAAGACGCGGCCACATATAATAGGAAATCACGGCTATAATCTGGAGGACTAATCACCGGGGCCAATGCTAAGGCTCTCTTAAGTGCATCAAAGGACTCCTGGGCCCACTCATCCCATTCAAAGGGAGTATCCTTCTTCAGGAGACGCATGAAACCTCTAGTCAAATTGGCGAAATTGACCACAAATCTTCGTAGGAAGTTTGCCATGCCTTGCAAACACTGAATATGACAAATATTTCGCGGGGGAGACAGCTGAAGTATTTCCTCCACCTTCAAGGGGTCGACTCTTATACCCTCTTTTGAAACGATAAATCCTAACAAACGACCTGACTTCACGCAAAAGATGCACTTATGAGGGTTTAATCTAACAGCATAGTGCCGACATCTTTCGAACACCAATCTCAAGTGATAAGAATGACGCATCCTCATACGAGAATGAGTAGCGAGGTCATCCAAAAATACTTCAATAATGGACTTGAGATCGTGGAAAATCAAGGTCATTGCCCGCTAAAATGTAGCGCCGACATTTTTAAGGCCGAAAGGCATTTTTCGATACGAAAATGTTCCCCAAGGACAAATAAATGCGGTATTGTGTTGGTCCTCGGGTTTAATTTGAATATGATTATACCTGGAAAATCCCTCCATAAAGGAGAACACCTTGCTACCCGCACACTCATCCAAAATCTGATCTATAAATGGTGTGGGGAAGTTATCCTTAGGACAGGCACGATTTAAATCACGAAAATCAGTGCATATACGGATCGCTCCTTGCTTCTTATCCACCGGAACGGGGTTTGAAACCCACTCCGTCAAGGGAACGGGATAGATGAAACCATATTTCAATAGCTTCTCTATCTCTGCCTTTATGGCGGGTGCTTTCCTAGGATTTATCGTGCGTAAACGTTGTCGAACAGGCTTAGCATTGGGGTAAGTCTTAATTTCATATTCGACAATCCGATGGTCAATTCCTGACATCTCATCGTAAGACCAAGCAAAAACATCACGGAATTCCTTGAACAGCTCGGCATACTCGTGAATCTCATCTTGGGAAAAATCCGCCCCAATGTAGACATTCTCAATTGTACCAGGATTGTGAGAAATGTTGATAGGTATAGTTGACGATATATTTGCCATGTTTCCATCAGCCATCTGACCAAGAGAGCTTAATGGAATCATGGGTCTACCAACTTTTTTTCTAAGAATCTCCCTATAATCCTCATGCTCCAAAAGGTCAAGCTCTGGAAGGAAATATGATCTATGATGAAGTTCCTCCCATGGTGGCTCAACTCCCGACATAGCCTCGATGATCGCTTCATCTGAAGGGAAAACCGTATCAAGGCAATCGTGGGCATGAGAAGACTGTACTGCCCATGCCGGCAGCACATAGGGGTCTTCCTCCTCTGTCCATGAAGAAGAAGAACAAGGCTCTGTAGCAGACTGAAGATTAGCTTGGTAAGCAATCATGACTGTAGGCAATGGCACACTCGTCTCAATGGTCTCACTCGAAGGACTCGGTGAAGGAAGAATGCAAGGATCTCCCATATGACTTGTGTGAAAAGGCACCGATCTCGTAGACGTGGAAGCACTATCGAAACTTGCTCCTATCATGAGGACGGGTGCAGGACAACTAAAGGTTCCCATGAGGGACGGATACATGCCTACACCCACACTCCCAGTTGCCGGCTGGGAATGTTTGACTTTCGGAACTGAAGCTTCCGAAGATGCACTAACAGGTGTATTCTTTAATTCCATTTGGTCAATCGTTACAATCTTCCCATTATGAGGAAAGCATACAATGTGAAATATGGAAGACGCAACGGGTTGCATACTATACATACAGTTCCTTCCCAGTAAGAGATTGTAGTCAAGGGGCGCATCAACCACCTCGACCTCTATCGCAACGGTCTTTCCTCCCAAACGGACTTAAAGGGAAGGAAGGATACCATGCGGCCTAAACGATCTCCCATAAAAAGCAGTTAACATGGTTGTAGACTTTGACAACTCAGGAGAACCGAGACCCTTCCAACAAGACAAAGACATCACAGAAGCAGCAGTGCCCTCGTCAATCATAGTGCACTTGACGATCATATTAAGACATTCTACATGCACCAAAAGGGACACATAGTAGGGCAAGTGAGGCTGATGTCCTGCGGTTTCAAATTTGATCACTGAGGAAGAATCATCACCATTCACACCAAGAGCAGAAAGCAAAGCCTTCCTTTGCGACAGACAACTCTGAAGCACTTCTAATGCAGACATCGCACAAGGAGTATGACCCAAGTCCTCGACAACTGAATAGTTCTGGGCAGCTCGGGCATTTGGATTATGCCCCGAATGCTTAAGTACCCCCTTAGGAATGCAAGGTGTAGCCTCAGGTTTATCCACAGGTTTCTCAATGCGTAAAGGAGTTCCTGGTGGATCAAGTTCTTTGCCTGGGTTGGGTTGTGACGAAGTATAATATTTCGCACGTGTCACAACTTTCGCGGCACGGACCATATTAATGCACCCACGACCACTAGTTTCAGGTGGATCTTCATCTCTAGATTGATCATGGGACTTTGAGTTCATATTCTGGTTATGTGGTAAAGGGTTCGTTAACACAACTGGGCCCTGTGCTATGAACTTCGAAGCTTCATCCATCCTAGGGCACAAGTAAGTGAGGTGATCGTCCTTACAAAGCTTGCAAGGAAACTTAACCTTACACTTATTATGCTTGTGCCCCCCAGCATTTTTATTGTTCTTGTCATTATTATTGGCATTTTCATTCTTATTCCCACCCTTTTTATTATTTTTACCCTTTTTTCTATTCCGTCCGGGTTGCTGGTTACCCTTCTGGTCGGACGATTGCACAACAAGTACATTCGCCGATTGGGCAGGCTGAGACGAAGCTATAGCTTGTCCCGAGGCAGATTGGTTGATTGACAACTGAGCAACTTGTTTCACAACCGAACCTGCAGGTTTCTTACTTGCACTACCCACAATGCCATCGTCATGTGGTCCAGGTTTGACCTTGGGATCGAAACTAGAACGAGGAGCGTTGGGTATAATCTCATATAACAAACCAGACTGAGCATAGATCAAGTCTAGTTCATGTGCCCTAAAGATTGCTTGTTCCTCATTCTGCACTCCGGATGTGGAAACATCCTTCACGATATATGGCAATAAAAATTTGAGGAACCACTCAAGGAGGAACTCCGGCGGTATAAAGGCTTTGATTAATCTCTTTCGCCTACACCACTCCTGAATATGATCAGAAATATGGGTGGCTTTATCTTGCCGAAATGTCCACAAGAGTTCAGTACCAACATGATAGCGTACTGGTAGCTAGAAATGATTAAGGAAAGTCATCGCAAGGTCGTCGAACAAAGTAAAGGCACCCCTAGGTAACTCTATATACCATTTCGCCGCAGGCCCTATAAGGGTGCGTTGAAATAGTCTCAAGCAGACTGAGTCCTGATGCAATGAATTGGAAGAGCACCATAGGTGGAATGTCGTAACGTGTTCACTCGGATCCTCTCCTGGTTTTCCTTCAAACTTAGGGATGTCCGAAGGAAGCTTGGTAGGGTTAGCCGACCAAGCCGGGTCATGAGCCACAAGATTGTTCGTAAGTCTCGATAAGTCAGGTAAATTGAGTGTCGCGAGGAAAGGGAGCCTAGGATGATGAGGTCTAGGGACCGCTCCCTGGTTCATATAGGATTGATTACCACCATGACCTTGACCATAGTGACCTCCTCCTGTATGACCCATATAGGGTGGCGTGGAAGTAGCATACTGAGGTGGACCTTGACTAGTAGGAGCTACAAAGCCATAGTTGGGAGAGTAAGCAGGTTGTGAATACCCGCCGCCATAAGGTGGAGAGACATGTCCATACTGCTCCCCATAGTAGGGTCCATAGGTCATCGCTTGTGATGCCCCATGAGACACTCCATAGGTAGGGATATACATTCTGGAAGTAGGAATATACATATCGGAAGTAGGGATATATGTCGAGGAAGTAGCAATCTGACCTCTAGAGACATGAACATAACCTCTCGAAACCACGGGTGGTATGTAGGCTTGAGACACAATTGGTCTAGTAACCACAGTAAGGATCTGACTCGTAGCTACGTGTCGACTCGAAGGACCACGAGAGTAAGGTGGAGGGTTTACAATTGAAGAACTCGGAAGCGAGGATGAAGGAATCTCTGTAAGAAGAAATGCACTAGTGCCTATCGTCACTCGTCTAGAACCTGGTATCCCTATCAGATCACTAACTCTAGACCTAGGAGGTATATAAGATGGAGCTTCCACCGCCGAGATGGAAGGTGCAATGTGACTAGTACTCCCAAACCTCTCCGCAAGGTAAGGCATGGGAATGCCCCCAGGCATAGTGTTAGGTTCAAAGTCGGATTCAACATGAAATGTCAAATCATGCATAGGAAAACCAGTCGTAACATAACTACCATAGCTGGTGCTAGGAGGGTCAAAGTGAGTCTCGGCATCATCCGGCATTCCATACCGGTAACGGGTCAATGGGGAATCTGCCCTAGTATGAGTAGGTCTATCATGAAAAGATCCTATCTGGGAAATCACAGGACCGATCTCAGCTAGGTCAGGTGAGGGATCATATGTAGGAGTAAGTTCCCCATCGCCAATACGAATAGGAGGAGGTGGCTCAGGAATAGTCTCTGAATGATCCTCCATGGTGTGTGAATCAGTGTACGACATAGTCCGCCTGGACAATCTAGGCCCCTCTCCCAAAGGAGGAGGAGAAGTGGAAGGCAGAAGTCCTGCTAACCAACGAGAGCGGCGTGGAACCGCACCTGACTCCACAATGACTCAACAAAAAAGCAAAGACTCTCTATTTATGTCAACCCTAGGCTAACTAGCGTGCACAGAGCAATCACTAAAAAATCTAAAGCCAAAAGCAAGCAAACAAGGGCTGGATAAGTGAGCTCTCGAATGTGGCCGGTATGTCTCACCTAGGAGAGGCTTGAGAGGCCCTTGTCACCACAAGCGGAGGTTCGAAACCAATTATTGTGGCCCTCAGCTTCAACGCGTAAAGCGACTGTGCTGTCTGACCCCAACCTGGCCGGGACACATGCAGAATAACCTCTACACGTACCCCCTCGATATCCTATGTAAGGTCACTAAGGTCACCTCGATATAATCAACGCTCAGGCAGACAGTCGCAGGCGGGATTGACCGTATGGGCAGGGTAGCAAAGCTCGAAACTCCCGAAAGAGCCCCCAGATACGAATACAATCCTGGCTATATCGCCGGTGCTACACAGTTACCAACCAGGGGTTATCCCGATCAACAACTGCTCACACTGCCTAGTGCTTGACTCCCTTTTGAGAGGAGCTTCCTGAGAACGCTGGTTATATAAAGGATTTCACACACTCCCTGGATAGACACCTAGTTGTTGTTGTTTAGTGATCTTGGAGAATTAACTTTCAATGAACTATTCCAAGATCCTAAAACCTAAGCTTGTTGGTGCACCCTAGAAAAGAAAAGAGTGTAATTCATTTTAATTAGCGTTGATTTTAGTTTGGATTTATTACTCAAAAATAGGATATGACCGTGCAACTAATGGTGTTATGACGCAACAAGAAATAAAATGCACACCTAACAATCAATGCAAATGCATTGTGTCCATGAAAACATGGTATGCGTACTACGTGAATGCACAATTTCTTCTTCAAATGCTGAATGCAAATTTTCATATATGAAGTCCTAACTATTACTCCAAAGCAAATCTAGATCTAATGCAAGTACAATGCAAGGTGCAAAATGCAATGCATGATGATAAGCAAATTTTTAGGATTTTTTGAAAATAAAGAGATACAAAAAGCAAAATAATGATTCTAACCACCCCAGACTCTGCAAGCACACATAAATAGCATTCCAGCAAAGCACTAAGGCAAAAGGACTCTAATGCACTAATCTCAAACAAAAAATCAAAGATGCCATGACAAGAAATTTCCTAAAAGAAAAAAATTTAGGCTAAAAAAAAAACGTTTCTGGTCAGAAACAGAGGTATTAACAAACTCAGGTAGTGCCAAAAGAGACTCAGCAACTAATAGAATTAACCCAGCAATCCAATATCTTCCACAAAAAGGTAAAGACCAGGGTATACGCGACTATGCATAGTGAACCTGCGTGTATACGCGACAATCCCAGGGGAAACTGCGTGTATACGCGACTGTAATTGACAAACCCACGTACTGGAAGAAAAAGATGCACAAATTCAAGGAAAACAGATAGGCTGAGACAAAATTCACACCAATCAGGCTCTACCAGGTATACATGCCCCCATACCCGACACAGAAACAAGAGAGAGAGAGCACTTCAAATACATTGAATGCCAAAAGATCGACCCCCAAAGGAAAATTACTAGGAACTCCCCAGTGGAGTCGCCAATTCTGTTACGGAGAGAAATTCCTATGGCTTGGGGTACCACAACAGACAGCTAGA
>LPNX010798683.1:141632-196649 GCA_001517045.1 Pseudotsuga menziesii
TTACTAGCAAAGGGCAAGCTTGGGAAGAAAACAACAGTGATCCAAGGGACAAAGGGATGCAGACTCAAGCATAAGTTCTAGCAACAACGGACTATAGTTTCGGTACTCTCAATTCTCTCTTATGCTTTCAATGTCTCAAGGGTTCCTTATATAGCTTTTCAAAGTGATACTAAAAGATTGAATCTGTGCGATCTCAAGGCATATGGAAGGCCAGGAGTCATATGAATCAGATCCAAGACAAGGAACGCTCCAAAGGATTTTGGATTATGTACACATCCCGATGTACGCGACTATAGAGGGAATATCCACGTATGTACGCGGTTATCGGGAAAAATGCTGCGTATATCATTTTTCTAATGTTTTTAGGGATGGTCAATGATACATCAAAAGACAAAGTGGTCCATAGGGGCTAATGAGTCTGCAGTGAGACAGGGGAAGGTCATACAATGTGTGATTCACCTAGTGTGGTGAAATCCGCCATAACACTTAGCAATGAGGTGATCCTCATTTGTGGGTCTCTTGTAAGTAGCACTACTATGCCCATCATAATTTTATGCTTACTAACATGACATGAATACCCACTTACCATGCGTCCTCTTGACACAATCTTATACAAGCCAACAGTGATTAGTAGTCGTCAGCAATTCTTAAATCCGAAATTCACAATTCAAATTTAACAACCCATTATGCATACCAACTATTTTCACAACCATGAGACTCTTCTCATAAGGTTTGGTTCTTTCACATGGTAGATTCTGGCATTGGTCAGGGTCTTACCTCTCATTGCCATGCTCAAAATAATCTACCTGAAACATGAGCTTCAATCAACCAAACACTTGGTAAGTCTGGATGCATATAACCTTTTCATTGCTACAACCATCACTGAAACATTTTCAGAATTTATAAAATTCAAATACTTCCAGCTGTTAATCATATCAAAATTACCAAAACTCATTTACTTCATGCAATCATTATCATATTAACATTTGCAAGGCATAGTCATATCATTCATGCAATTAAATGAAATGTTTAGATACTCCTTACTTCACAAGCGTATCATTTGTACCACCTTGCTCTTCCATAGAGCATTTCTAGCAACCAATTGATCATGACTATCCTCATTATGCACTTACTATCCTGCATTCATAACAACCTTTGAAATGGTTCCTGAATTGTCATCAATTCATCATTTCAGCCATTAGTTTTTCATAATATCACATGCACTCATCTCAATGCATTCATGCAATGCATCACAACATTTGCACCTGTATTTATGCAATCAGTCACTCACACCCTTCATATGCATACATTCAATGCATAACTACAAGATTCATAAAATATTTTAATGCACATCCATTCAATGCTACCTTGCATTGATTCAGGAATACTATTCATTCAACAC
Source organism: Pseudotsuga menziesii (assembly GCA_001517045.1). NCBI lineage: Eukaryota > Viridiplantae > Streptophyta > Pinopsida > Pinales > Pinaceae > Pseudotsuga > Pseudotsuga menziesii. Next base: position 143,035 of record LPNX010798683.1, read on the forward strand.
ACCATGCATGGCCTAACCATGACTACTTCATATAGGATGCATTACTGTAATCAAGATCATCAGTACTTACTTTCCTTGGGCTACTAAGCTCAATCAATATATATAGGCATGACACCTTTCTATATTCAAATATCCACATGATATGAGGTCTCTTACCTTTACCAATCTTTGGAATTTGTCATAATCAAACTCTTACCTGCATGGGTCTTACTTACACCCTTGACATGACCAATTTGGTTGGTCCTTGCAGGAGATTGCAGAATTTGCTCACCAAATTTTGTTATGGACTTGTTTCCTTATCCCTTCCTCCAAGGGTTACTAGTCCCATTCATCAGCATTAGCAACATATTCAGCTAGGTCCATGTTGTCGTTGGTTTTTCCACTAATGCCAACATCAATGCAATAATTATAATTAGTGGTTTATTATAGATGTACAATCCTTAGCATCCTATGCACATAAAACATATCCTCATACATTTCAAGTATAAAACTTAGGAAATGTAGTTATAATTAGCAAGTTAGGGTTTAAGGAAAATTCCCTTTTCAAGTCCCACATCCTCGCATGGAACTACTCTTCCACACAATAGCTGGTTAGCCTTCATAATCCTTGCTACCTTTGGGCATGTAATTGTCCAGATTTGTCCATTTGATAGCAGCGGCCCTCATTAGCGCTTTACTGATCCATGCTCATATTCTGGTAACTTTCCCTTGTTCCCTACTGGATAAGCTTTCCAATGCCTATCCACATGCTTCATTCCGACCCCGGGTGTGGAAACCACACCACTTCTAAAAATGAAGGTTTTCACCACTTTTAGGCAAACAAACACACAACTGTATTTTGGTCGGGGTGCCAACTTCAGCCACCCATAGGAGCAAGTCTAGGAAGGTTCTAGAAAACTTTTCTGCTATGCATTCAACTCTAGTGATTCTCCTTTTTAGCCCTGAAAATTCACTGAAAAACAGCTGAAAATCCCACTGGAAACAGTAGAAAGTTGCCAAGAAAATTTCCACTTTGAAAACCAAAAAAATTCCTTTGTCAAAATCGGGTCTCATCCCAACAAAATGTTTCAACGTTTCAGCAGCTAGAACATCTAATTTCCTTCACTGTATCGGCAGCCAAAACCACTATCCTTTCCGCTACATCGGCGACCAAAACCACTATCCATAGGGTGGATAGTTCCTTAGACATCCACAACATCGGGCAGTAAAGCAACTAATTTCTCCCGTGGCTAAACAACTCATCGGCGATTGAAACAAATAAATCTTTCCGACGCTTCGGGTCGATTCTCCTCTGGCTTCCGACGCATCGGTAGTCCAATCTTCTAAATTTTTCCGATGTTTTCTATACTTAGAAAAATTTCCAAAATTTTTCTTCTTCCCGTTGCCACATCGGATGCTCAAACAACTATCCTTCCCTGATGTTTCGGCGATCTTCAGAAGATCTCTACCAAAACTGCCGCTCTGCCTTCAACTAATTTCCATCGAAACCTTCTCTTTCTCTTCCGCTGCTGCATCGGCAACCTCATCTACTATTTTTCTCCGATGCTTGCTGCCGCATCGGCTACTCAAACAGCTAACTTTTTCCGATGGTTTCCATACTTAGACAAATTTTCAAAATTTATTCTTTCTACTTTCTTCCACCGACGTATCGGCACCCTTCACGTTTTCTCCTCTGACGTTATCGAAAGTTATTCCAGCCAACTGGGCCGGCATATCGGTGCCTTCAACATCTTTCTTCCGTCGATGTATCAGAAGTTTGTTCGGCTAACTGAGCCAACGTATCGGTTTCTCAAACAACTAACGCCTTTCGATGAAGTTTTCCTCTTCGCCGCTTGATCGGCTCAACTTTCTTCCTTTTGTCAGGGAAATAATTCCTTCCACAGCTGCAACGGTAGAACACGATCTTCGATCTTCTCCCGATCGGCGAACTGATTTTGATTGGCATTGGCAGTGTTTTCTCATCGGCAGGCTAGTGCTTTTGTCTTCCACAATGGTGGGCGCACAAACAACTTTCTGCTTCCGATGGCCGATGTTTTCGGTCCTTAAATTTTTTTCAAACTTTCTTCATGGCATCGGTAGTCGGAGGCCTTATCCATTAGACGCCTAACTGTCTAGCCATCCGCAATGGCGGCACTCGTTCAACCTTTTTCCGTCGACGGTTTCAACACTTAGACAATTTTTTTGAAAAATTTGTCTTTCCTCTTTCCACAGAATATAACACCTATTGGCAGTCGGAACCATTACGCACTATTGCATCGGAATTTTAGTCCCTTTGACAGCCACAACAGCAGATTGTCAAACGCTAAAATCTTCCGCTACATCGGAAGTCCCTTCCACTTAGTGTTCCGATGATCTGACCATTCCAACACTTTAAAATTTTTTTGAAGTTTGCCGCCATCAAATTCTGATCTCTGCTGGGAAGAAATCAATTCTGCTTCTGTCATTGCATCCTGGTGGTCCATTCATGCCCATGCTGCAACATGAGCTCTGATACCACTCTGCCACGTCCCCAACCCTCACACCGGGCAAGAGGACGCGACTAACACCACATGAACGGGAAAACAACCCCATGAACACGAACTGGGATAAATAAATGATATTAAATTACTTAACATAATGCATATGGAGATGCATAAACATACAAGCATACACAGATGCATAATTCCTCAACATTTAGCGGAAGCAAACATATACATTTCCAGCATTCAACATGTTCATCATAATTCATTTGACATCAATATAATTGTAGAGATGGAATAGTCAAGGTAACTTATCTTTTGATGAAGAACTCGTTCCGCAACTAGCTATGTTGCTACAATGTTCCACCCAACCATAGGCCAGCGTGCTCATCAATCTCTCAGCAACATTGCCACCCCCGAGCTGGGAGTGATTCCTCAAGGAATAAGGGTCAATGCAGTCTTACACATAGCCAAGGTTTGCCGAAACATAGACAAACCCACACCATAGGGTTCACCAGGTTTTCAAGGAGATAGGATAGGCTAAATGCCAAGCTGGTGGCCTCAACAATAGTCTTCTCATGCATCTCCAACCTCTAATCCCACACACAACAGTCCGAAGACCACCCACTGCATACCCCAGCAAAACAACCCACTCACGGCTCTGTGATGAAGGCAAAGACAACCGAGGATAGTCCCAAACAAAAGATGAAACATAGCTCAAGCCCACAAGGAAATTCAGAGTTGTTCTTGGCCCTAGCGTGGCCAAAACAACTCACCAGCAACCCAAAACCAGGGTACTTCAATAGCCACAACCCCACAATGAATGATGGCAACAATCTACAGTCCATAATGGATAAGAAACAGAACTCCCAGCATAGCCATGGGAAACTCAAACACAGATGGGGCAATCAACAGCCAACAAAAACGTGCAGAAGACAACAGTCCCACATCGTAATCAGTGAGCACGACTCACATTATGGGAAAACAACTCCAAACAGTCTGTGCATGAAGGGAAAACTTACACAAACCGCACCCATTCAAAAGGTGGAGGGAGGCCACAACCCACACAATAGAGATACTCATAGCAGCCACCGATCTGGGAAAACAACAACCATGGTTCAACGATGAAACCCCTCAGACATTACACAGCCCAAACATAGCCAGCAATATTGGAAAACAATGGAGCCATAGCACATCTTCACAGTCGGCCTAGGACATTACACAGTCCGATATTGGAAACAGGGTCAGACTCTTTGCATGAATCTGAAGGGGGAACGCATCCACAGACTGGAAATCGGTGAGGGAAGGGAGAACAAACCAAACATGTCCCTGCCTGAGAGTGAGCAGAACCAAAATCGTGAAGAAGTGGGAATCGTGGGAGAGTGGAGTTAATGCTTCTTCTGCCCATGCGACGTGAAGAGGAAGAATCCGCTAGTGGAGTGGGCACATGGGCAAGGACTGACAGTCTTGCCACAGCCACCACCACTCAGTAATAACTACCTCAACCAACAAAAACAAGACATTAAATAGGTTGGATGAGACAAGGGAAGATGGCAAATCAAACAAGGTGGTAACACATGGGTTCCCCCCCCATAGACCAAGGTTTGACATCCCCCACCCCTTATCCTTTGGAATCATGCCCTTTTCATTTTAACGTTGCACTGCCGTAGCTAGTTGTGGGTTTATTTTAATTGATGTGCATGTTTACATGATGCCAAACTATAATGTGCCGAATAGCACGATATACCATCGGCAACTATCCCCGTTGCTGAAACATACACAACCAGATCGATGGTGGGGCTTTCGCCTTTAGCTCCTCACCATGATTAATTACATTATATACATCATAAAAACGAGGTCAAAACCGAGGTGTTACAATGCAATTTGACAATGTAGTTGTGTTAGATGGAAAACTACCTTATGAAGTTAACACACATAAGCTTTCACTCATAGTGCCATGTTAGAAGGAAAGCTAACTCTAGCTAGATTTCCATCACAGTGTAATGTATTTGATGACAATGTGGAAGTGTTAGATGGAAATCTACCTTATGAAAGCTAACACACATTAGATATTACTCACCGTGCAATGTTTTAAGAACGAAAGATAACTCTAGCTAGATTACCATCATGGTGCATTGTGATTGATGACAATGTGGCTGCGCTACATGTAAAACTACACTATGAAATCTTACACACATTAGATTTCACTCATAGTACAACGATTTAAGGATGAAAGCCAACTTTAGCTAAATTTCCAACACAACACAATGTGATTGATGACAATTTGGTTGTGTTACATGGAAAACTACCTTATGAAAGCTAACACACATTAGCTTTCACTCATCGTGCCATGTTGTTAAAAGGAAAGCTAACTCCAACTAGATTTCCATCATGGCGTAATGAGCTAACACACATAAGCTTTCCCTTATAGTGCCATGTTAGAAGGAAAGCTAACTCCAGCTAGATTTTCATCATGGTGTAATGATCTAACACATAATATTTTCCTTATAGTGCCATGTTGTCAGAAGAAAAGCTAACTCCAGCTAGATTTCCATCATGGTGTAATGTATCTGATGACATTGTGGCTGTCTTAGATGGAAAACTATCTTATGAAGGCTAACAAACATTAACTTTACTCACCCTGCAATGTTTTAAGAACGAAAGCTAACTCCAGCTAGATTTCCATCACAGTGCATTGTGATTGATGACAATGTGGTTGTGCTAGATGGAAAAATACACTATGAAAGCTTACACACATTAGATTTCACTCACCGTGCAATGATTTAAGGATGAAAGCTAACTCCAGCTAAATTTTCAACATGGTGCAATATGCTTGATGACAATGTGGCTGTGTTACATGGAAACCTACCTTATGAAATCTAACACACATTAGCTTTCACTTTTCGTGCCACATTGTTAAAAAGAAAGCTTACTCTAGTTAGATTTCCTTCATGGTGTAATGAACTAACACACATAAGCTTTCCCTTATAGTGCCATATGTTTAGAAGGAAATATAACTCTAGTTAGATTTTCATCATGGTGTAATGCATTTGATAACAATGTGGCTGTGTTAGATGGAAAACTACCTTATGAAAGCTAACAGACATTAGCTTTACTGACTGTGCACTGTTGTAAGAACTAAAGCTAACTCTAGCTAGATTTCCATCATGATGCATTGTGATTGCTGACAATGTGGTTGTGCTAGATGAAAAACTACATTATGAAAGCTAACACATATTATATTTCACTCACCGTGTAATGATTTAAGGATGAAATCTAACTCCAGCTATATTTCCATCATGGTACAATGTGATCGCTGACGATGTGGTTGTGTTAGATGGAAAACTACCTTATGAAAGCTAATGCACATTAGCTTTCACCCATCGTGCCATGTTATTAGAAGAAAATCTAACTCAAGCTAGATTGCATCATGGTGTAATGTATTTGATGACAATGTGGTTGTGTTAGATGGAAAACTACCTTACAAAAGCTAACACATGTTAGCTATTACTCACCGTGCAATGTTTTAAGAATGAAAGCTAACTCTAGCTAGATTTCCAACATGATGCATTTTGATTGATGACAATGTGGTTGTGTTAAATGAAAAACTACAGTATGAAAGCTAATACACATTAGATTTCACTCAATGTTCAATTATTTAAGGTTGAAAGCTAACTCCAGTTAGATTTCCATCATGGTGCAATGTGACAATGTGGTTGTGTTAGATATAAAAATACCTTATGAAAGCTAATGCACATTAGCTTTCACTCATCCTTCTATGTTGTTAAAAAGAATACTAACTCTAGCTATATTTTCATATTGGTGTAATGACCTAGCACACATAAGCTTCTACTCATAGTGCTATGTTAGAAGGAAAGCTAACTCTAGCTAGATTTTCATCATGGTGTAATGTATTTGATGACAATGTGGCTGTGTTAGATGGAAAACTACCTTATGAAAGCTAACAAACATTACTTTTTACTCACTGTGCAATGTTTTAAGAATGAAAGATAACTCCATCTAGGTTTTCATCATGGTGCAGTGTGATTGATGACAATGTGGCTGTACTAGATGAAAAACTACACTATGAAAGCTTACACACGTTAGATTTCACTCAGTGTGCAATGATTTAAGGATGAAAGCTAACTTTAGCTAGATTTCCAACACAGTGCAATGTGATTGATAACAATGTGGTTGTGTTACATGGAAAACTACATTATGAAAGCTAATACACGTTATCTTTCACTCATCATGCCATGTTGTTAAAATGAAAGCTAACTCCAACTAGATTTCCATCATGTTGTAATGAGCTAACACACATAAGCTTTCCCTTATAGTGCCATGTTGTTAGAAGAAAAAGTAACTCCAGCTAGATTTCCATCATGGTGTAATGTATTTGATGAAATTGAGGCTGTGTTAGATGGAAAACTACCTTATGAATGTTAACAGACATTAGCTTTACTCACCGTGCAATGTTTTAAGAATGAAAGTTAACTTCAGCTAGATTTACATCATGGTGCATTGTGATTGATGACAATATGGTTGTGGTAGATGGAAAAATACACTATGAAAGCTTACACACATTAGATTTCACTCACTATGCAACAATTTAAGGATGAAATCTAACTCCAGCTAGATTTCCAACATGGTGCAATGTGCTTGATGACAATGCGGTTGTGTTGCATGAAAAAATACCTTATGAAAGCTAACACGCATTAGCTTTAACTCATCATGCCATGTTGCTAAAAGAAAATTTGACAAGAGGGGACTATGTTGACCTCCTAATTAATGGTCAAGTTATTGGACTAGGAAGGGTTGAATCTAGAGAGACTAGAACTCATTATGGTGGAGAAAGGCTTAATGTAAGATATGTTATGCTTTTGATAATTGATGTCATTGAACCACATTTGATTGTGGAAAATGTTGATGAAGGGGACTTACATCCATGGAAAGTCATAGATTTGAGGCATAACAAAGTTAAATCAAAATATTGAAGCACATGTTAAGTGTTTTTTATGGTACATTGCTTGTTTTTTTTGAGCAAATACTAAGGTTGTTTAATTTGCTATATAGGTGCAAAATGTCTCTTCTGCATTTTCTATTGAAGACAAGGTAGAGCTTTTGCAATGTGGAGTGAAGGTGGGTGAAGGATCCATATTCAATACAAAGATTGGTCATAAGGTGCATGGATGGATGGTAAATAAAGGATCCATAGTGGTTAACATTGAGAAGGTGTTAAACACGATTCTCTTTTGCCACATCCAACAGAATTTGAGAATACAATAGGGGGTACATTGGGATCTTATGAGATTTGGCCAAAATCAGATTTGGAACCTTATTGTCATGAACATCCAGTAAATACTCCCCAACATAGGCTTACATTCACATGTGAAAATTTTTCTCTTACACATGAATGCACGGGTGCATTGCTAAGGGATCATAGTTAATGTCTGTGAGGATGACATGGTTGGGGTGAAATGTTAGGTGAAAAGGAATTCAATGTTTTTGTGGAAGACATAGATAGAAATTGTGAAAGATGTAGGATTGGGGATAAGTATATACATTTTTTGGTTAGATGGTCATTAAATAAGTTGGAGGACAATGAAGGTGAGATTTTAAGGGTGAATGAAAATTTCAAGGAGCACCCAAGGAAATGGTGGTATGGGATCCTATAGAGGAAATAAGTCACTTACACACATGGGATGGTGATCTTTATAATAAAAAATATCTAGATTCAATTGTTATGCACTTAACGAGGCCATATAAAAAGATTGAATGAGTTGTGGCTACAAAAAAAGTTGGAAACTTTCAAATACAGAGAGATGAAGAGAAAGAAATCCGAATTTTGGCAACTGATGAATGTTGCAAACAAGATTGTCTTCAACATGTGGATAGGAAATCTGTTGCAGCTGCTAGAAGGGGTATGAAACTCTTAAAAAAATGGCATTAGGGAATTCGTCTTGAATTCACTCCTTTCCAACACAATCATGTCAAAGAGCCATGGGCAAGGCCTACCTCCTACTGTTAGGAAAGTAAAGGACATGAGGTTTAATGGAGATATTATTTGTAAGAAAGCATGGTAAAATATATATAATATTCCTCAAATCACCTTCTATACTTACCAACATAATTTCCAACAAGGACATGTCAAAGGAATTCATGGTAACACCAACAAATGCAAACCACATGCACATACTGTCGCAACCATAGAAATATTGCACAAAATTGTAATGGATAATTCATATTTTTCTCTAAACTAAGCACCACAAGTTGAAGAAGATGGAACATTTTCTCCTTTAATATTGCTTACATAAACGTACACCCAAATTTCTTTGTTAAAAGAGATCAATGAGGCTCTTCAAGAGCTCAATTTTTCATCCATATCACAACCAACAATGAGCAAGATTTGCAATACTCATTTTCCAGATGTGGCATTCTCAAATATCACTAACTTCATTAAATGTAGTGAATGTATCGTGTTGAAAGCATAGATGAAGACCACGACTACAAAAGAGCTGGAAGAAAAGGCATGAGCTAGACCGAAGAAACATAACAAGATTGTTATGTGTGGAAGATATTGCTACTATTCCCACGTAATTATGTCAAAGCGATATCCAAAGGAACACTCGAGTATTATCCATGATAAAATAGACAAAAAAAAGACTTCAATCCCAAGATTATGTGTCAAATCAAAATTTGTTGTAGGAACAAACTTGGGTGTGTCGTTGACAAGTATGCTAACACATGGGCATAGCACATGAGGTTTTGGTCATTTCTCCCTACCATTTTTACACATGGGATCACAATTTACCATTACATCTCTTGCAAAGTGCTTGAGGGGCCTTCGAGACCCACACCTTGATATGTATGGTGATTTGCTTTATGAGAGTGGAAATTCAAGAAACCCAATTTCAAATGCATTTATTTCAAAACTCTATTTACTCAAAATGTAGAATGTACAAAGATGCTTTCCTATCTTTAAATGGAAGCTCAAAAAATCAAAATCTTGATTTTAAATGTCTTCCTCCACATTTGTTGTTATAGTTGGACAATGCAACTAGTGATAATAAGAATCATTATGTTTTCATGTTTTTATCACTATTAACTGTACTTGGTGTCTTCATCACTATTGAGGTTGGGTTTTTTCTAGTGGGGCACACCCATGAAGACATAGATGGAACCTACATAAGAATGTATTCCAACTTGAAAAGTAAAGATATATATTCTTTACCTGAGATGATGGATACATATTGCACAATAGAAGAAAACTGGGTGTTTCGACTTAAACTTATTGACAATGTGTATGACTTCAAAAATTTTCTTAATGGGTACATCAAGGAGGGGAAAAATGCACTAGTTGGACATTAATGTCCAATACTTCCAATTTTTTGTACTTAATGATGTTCCAATTATGAGGTATAAATAATCCATCAGAGACAGTAAGTGGTCAGAACCAGTTGAGTTGTGGAATATAGATGATGAAGGTAGACCTATATTTCCCACATGGAAGCCATATTTATTACGTCCGAAAGACAATGATGTTTATTTAAAAGAACTAAAGGAAGGAATAACATCATACATAAAAATGTAGAAAGAGACTTTTGGCAATGAGAATTCACCAATTGTTACAAAGGAATGGAATAAAAAACTAGGGTATTGGAAAATATTTCTTGATGCATTAGAAGGAATCTACAATGACCATACACCCTTGGATGAAAGTGATTCCTCTTCTGATGATTTTTGGCCCAAGACGAGGAAAAATGTTAACATTGATTGTAATGCACTCCATGCAATATCAAGTATTATGGATGGGGATTTTGATAGTGTGACAGATGAACTGGTATATGTTGGACCCAAGTGCAACAAGCCAAAGCCAACATTTGATCCTAGAATTGATGCTGAGAAAGGAAACATGTTGCTTGTTAGATTAGGAAATGAGGATGAAGGAGAGATGATTTGGATGACAAAAGCCACCTCATATATCTTCCAGGATGATGACAGCGAGACCTAGGATGATGACAATGAGACCCTTCCTGTAAAGATTGATTAGTGGCAACCTAGCTTAGGGAAATATAAGGGAAAATTTCTAGAACAATATTGGGTACCAAATCCTAATGACATAGAACTTGTATCTATTCCAATTAATACCGTAGTTTGGGCATGGGTGCCAAAGAAAGAAGATTGCAGGAAGATCAAGATAAATAAATGTGGTGTACAAGCTGTACTTGATCTGCTTGAGCGGATATAAATAGATTAGGTGGAGATGATTCATGAATGTAATTTTTCTTTTTGAATGACTTTTAGTATACATGAAGAAACATTTCTCAATGTTTGTAGTATAAGAAATACTCTTCAAGCTACTTTTTGAGGAATTTTATATTATTTATCAAGCATATATGAAAATTTGACTTCAAGTTCAATGTTAATTCATGTGATGAAACTTTATGCTAATTAGATAACACCATTCAAACTTTAAATTTTCAATTTTTCTTTTAGATCAACACAACATCTCATTATATCAAATGTGCATAATTATATTAATTAATGCATGTACACAACCCTTACCTTCTTTATTATTAGCGTTTGCTCACTCTCTTCAATATCAATTTGATATTTTTATTTTGTTCCCCTGATGATTGGTGGAGTGCCCACTCGAAACGTAGGGAAGTTTCAATACACACAATTTAATTCCATAATTTCTCTTTTCCATTATGCTTAACCGTGGAAATCTTCATCCTCAAGCTATACTTGATCTGCTTGAGAAAATATAAGGAGATTAGGTGGAGATGATTCACGAATGTAATTTTGTTTATTGAATGACTAATTAATATACATGAAGAAAAAGTTGTCAATGTTTGTAGTTTATCAAATATTCTCTTCAAGCTACCTTTTGAGGAATTTTATATTATTTGCTACATATATGAAAATTTTGGTTCAACTTCAATGTTAATTTATGTGATGATACTTTATGCGAATGCACCTTAAAACATCTTATAAAATTGCTTTGTGAATAAATGTAAGGCACTTGCAATAAGGTTTGAAGTGAGTGTTCCCTATTATTTGTTATTATAGTTGATATAAATTTAATTGTACTACTATGTTGCATTCAAATTCATAATTATATTTTCTCGTGTAGACTTTAAAGTGGTGCCACCTTTGTACTAGTATATTAACTTATACTCAATAAATACAATACTAACATTTTGAGTGTGCATGTTTTATTAGTTTGTCATCATTGTGATTGATTTTCTGGATTAAACTGTGTGAACGATTTTCAGACCAACATTTTGAGTGGACACTCCAGCCATGCTTGTTACGAGAACCACAGAAAACTCATTGTGGGATGAAAATATTTCACATAAATTAATCCAAAAAATCAATCATTAAGTAGTAACATCATGTTAGCTTTAATTCATGTTAGACATTATCATCAAATACATTGCATCAAAAAGACAATTTAATCCATGTGAGATTTAATGCTGATCGGAATGCACTGCATGTAATATAAGTATTGTGGATGGAGATTTTGATAATGTGACGGATGAACTGGTATATGTTAGACCCAAGTGCAACAAGCTAAATCTAAGATTGAATCCTATGATTGAAGTTGAGAAAGGAAAGATGTTGCGAGTTAGATCATTAACTGAGGATGAAGGAGAGATGATTTGGATGGAAAAAAACACCTCATATATCTTCCAGAATGATGAAAGTGAGACTTTTCATGTAAAGGTTAATTGATGGAAGCCTAGTTCAAGGAAATACAAGGGAAACTTTTAGAACAATATTGGGTACCAAAACTTGATGACAAATGACTTGGATCTATTCCAGTTAATACCATAGTTTGGGCATGGATGCAAAAGAAAGAAGATTGCAGTAAGATCACGATAAATAAATGTGGTGTACAAGTTGTAATTGATTTGCATGACTGAATATAAGGATATTAGGTGGAGATGACTCATGAATGTAATTTTCTCTTTGAACAAGTTATTAATATACAAGAAGAAACACTTTTCAATGTTTGTTGTATATCAAATATTCTCTTCAAGCCTTTTTTTGAGAAAAATTTATAGTATTTACTAATATGAAAATTTTGGTTCAACTTTTATGTTAATTCATGTGATGGTACTTTATGTGAATTAGACAACACCATTCAATTTTTAACTTTTCAATTTGTTTTTTACATACACACAACATGTCACTATATCAAATGTGCATAATCATATTCAATAATGAACCTTAAAACATCTTCTAGAATTCGTCCATGAATAAATGTAAGGCACTTGCAATAAGGTTTGAAGTGACTTTTCCCTATTATTTGTTATTATAATGGAAATAAATTTAATTGTTATACTCTGTTGCATTCTAGTTAATACTATATTTTCTTCTGTAGACTTTAAAGTGGTGCAAACTTTGTACTAGTGCAATATCTTATACTCAACAAAGACAAAGTAGTAACATTTTCAGAGTGTAGGATTTCACAGTTTGTCATCATTGTGAATGCTTTTCTAGATTAATTTGTCAGTGATTTTTTTAAACCAAAATTTCAAGTGGGCACTCCACACATGATCGTCGGGGGAACAATGTAAATTTCATTATGGTTTGAAAAGCTTTCACATAGCTTAATCCCAAAAATCATTAGCCAAATATTAACATTTAATGTCAATACTACATAAGTTAATAATAGTCACAACACAATATTAATATGTTGTTAAATAACTTTATATTATGTTAGAAATTTCTTACACAAATCATTAATAATTCACTAGTCAAATATTGGTGACTTTTGTTTTAATACATAAATATAAATATTAATGATAATCAAAGTATATCATTAAATACATTTACAAGTAAAATTTCTCACATAAATCTCTTATTCATAAAATCAACATTTATTAACTTAGTTTCTAATACACCACCACCAACAATAATAATATATTATCTCTATTCTAATTCATAATTTATTTTAATCATTACTAAGATAAAACCTATTTTATTTTATTCTAAGTGATAAAATATTTTCTCTTGTCCACTATCAAGTGGTGCCAACTTCCAAAAATAAAACATCATACTCAAAACAGACTTAGACTTACTATGGTGACTCAACCTAAACACATTAGTGAACATAATTTCAATTAAATGAAATTCCAAGGTAATAATAACAACAAACATTGATTATTAATGTCATTAAATAACTTTAATAATAATATGTAAAAAAATCTTCTACAATCTATTTTTGGTGATATAATTATTGATCAACTTAACTTTTATTAGAAAATATAAATAATAGTAATATTAATAAATTATATTTATATTCTAACTTATAATTGATTTTGATCATTAAAATAATAAACTTAGCATAGTAACACTTAATATATAATAGTTTTTCTTGTCACTTGTAAAATGTTACTAACCTTCTAATATATTACAACATGATACTCAACACATACAATATTACTTGCTATGTAGAGAATTAAAATTGTTATAGTAACAAACATATTTGTATTATGTCATTAAATAGTTTTTAAATGGGTCATTCTAAAATTGTGCCAACCTTCTACTAGTAAAGGAACTCAACACCAACAATGTACTACTTACCATATCAAATTATAATTCAATTGCTTAATCATAGTAACATATACAATATTAATGTCATTACATAAAATTAATCAACTTACCATTTAATACAAACTATAGATAATATTAATAGAAATTATGCAAGGAATCAAAGTCTTAGAATTTCATCATTTTGAAACAATCAAAGTCTAAGACTTTCATCATTTTGATTTTTCATAGAGGATTAAAAATGTGTAATCTAGGTGTTAATACATACCCTCTCCCCTCATGTTGTAAAGGGTGCTAGCTCAATGGAAGAGCACCTGCATTACAAGCAGGACGATGGTGGTTCGATTCCTCCGTGCCCAAACATAAATTAATAGCTGATATAAAATCTTAATGATAATATAAATATTGTAAGATACCTATATTTTCAATTTAAATATGCTCTTTTCAATTAAACACATTGTTCAAATTCTTCATAAATAAATAATGAACAAGTCTTGCAATAATTAGTTCAGTTGGTTTCCCCCCTTTCCTCTTGTATATGAAAAAATCAAACTGTACTGCACTAATGCTATTCTACTTCATAATTGATTTTGATTGTTAAAGTAATTAATATTAATATAATAAGAGAAGCTTTACTAACATCAATATCATTAAATAAATTTATAGGTAAGAAATTTCTCACGTTAATCTATTATTCATAAAGTAAACATTCATCAACTTAGTTTTTAATACACTACCACTACCAACAACAACAATAATAAATTATGTTTCTATTTTAATTCATATTTTATTTTAATCATTACAAGGGTAAAACTTAGACTTTAAAGTCATAAAATATTTTCTAGTTTTGATGATAAGTGGTGCCAACTTACAAAAATAAAACAACATACCCAACAAAGACAAAAATAATTACTATGACAATGTTTATAATTGTTGTAATAACAAATACAATGTTGGTATTATGTCATAAAATAATTTAATCAACTTAACATTTAATGCAAACTATACAAAATATTAATATAAATTATGTAAGGATTCAAAGGCTATGACTTTCCTCATTTTGAAAGAACTCAATTTAGAGGAAGTTCTAAATTCTAGATCTAAGCCATCTAGTTCTAATTGGGATGCAATATTTCCTCTATTTCTAATTGAGATGTAATATTTCCTTTTGAATAATTGAATACTAAAGTTTTACTTGAAATAAATAAAAAATATTAATTGAGAAAATAGTTCGTTGGATCAATTCTTCCAAATTTAATGGACTAGTTATTTGAGTTGATTTTTCTAGATTTAATAGAATATGTATTTAGAGATTTACTAAAAAAAATTCAATGTGGATGAAGTCCTTGTAATAGAATATTTCCAAATTTAATGAAATATGTGTTTAAAGGATATTATGTTTATTTTAAATGATTTATGTAAATGATATTATGTTGGATTTTGTTTATGTAGAGACTTTTGTTTATGGCATGCGATTTATAATATGATTCGTAGATATTTAAGGGTTTGATTTGTTATATATGTAATGGATATTTTATGTGTATGATTGGTTTAGTGTATTACGAATTCGTGGATGTAGATGATAGTAATAAATCATGAACCATTAGATGGTCTCGACACTTGGTCTATAGCTTTGATTTATGATAATATTTGTTTTAAGAAGAATGATAATGCTTATACAGATCGTGAGAGGTCTTTGTTGATTTTTATCTTAGCTTTAATATTTGAAGTTATGCTTATTCTTAGATGTAGAATATTGAGTTTATATTATTGCTTAAAATGGGTTAGGGTTCTCTTTAAAGCTAAATATTAAATAGTCTTTTACTTCTACACCTAGCTCTGTTGGCAATCTGAAATCTGCCAATAGAGTACATGGGCAAATAAACACATAGGCCTTGCTAGGATAATTCCTAGGTCTTAGGAACCCAAGTTTAAGCTGTAAATGAAAATATAGAAGTAAAACTAAAAGACAAAACTCTTGATAATTCTTACAAAGGAATTAAATTACAGCCTAGGGTTTATAATTAAAATGTAAACCCTAAATAATTTGAGAGGAAAACAAAGATACATAGGATTAGAAATATAATATAAACACTTGCATAATCTAGCTAGCACTTATTCTAGACAATGAAATAGGATGGAAAGAACCTCATACCTGAAAAGTGAAGCTCTTCTAATGGCTGAAACCTGCAAACTCAATTACTGAGCATTAACAATTCATAAACAGATCTGACCTCTGTATAGATAACTGAATCACTTGGGACCTACCACGTTCCACCCAACCATGACCCGGAACCATTCCTGATTTTAATCTGGATACCCCTGATCTGGTTCCAACATGTAAGTAGCTTTAGAGCTCCGCAGGTTAGGCTTCCCTAATTGGTATATCAAGCCTGGATCAGTTCTCCTTTTTCCTTCTAGGAAAATGTTCTCCAAGAACTCTCTTGAGAATAATCACGTAGAATAATGACTCCAAAAAGATGGAAGAGATCCCCAAGCCTCTCTTTGGCTTGGGACTTTATAGACAGACTTTTCAGTCAAAGGGGCAGTTAAATCAAGAATCATTTGATTTCTTGATTTAATCCTTTTTATTTCATTTAGTTATTTTTAAAATTTACACTTAGAAACTTTTAACTAGTTTCTAATTGAAATTTTGTAGGTATTATAATATTTAATTTTCTCTTACTAATAATAATAGTAGATGGAACTTTTCCTTATTTCTTACATTATTAATATTATTACTATGTGCACTCTTTATACATGCTCCGTATAAAATATATAATAATATATTATTTGTTAACATTTATCTTAGTGTATCACATATTGTGATCCTTAAACTCATGACACTTTCTTCATTAAGGTCATAAGGTAGATGGTTAGGTCTACTAGGATACGAAACTCTAAACATCTTTGCATGTTGGATTCCCTCATATAACATGGTAGTTCTTTAGTACTTGATGAGATACAGAAATTCAAGATTTCATTTAATCACTTATAAATAAGTCAAATGAGATCAATATTTACTCGAGTCGTTTTCACTCAGGAATCATTAGTTCTTTTAAGTAACTCCTAGTGCTTACTAGAGTCCATACTCAATGCTAAAAATATGGAGTTACAAACTTAGTGCAATTCCATAGCTTCTCGCTCAACACTAATGCTAGGATGTACTTATAGGATACACCTAGGGATACAATGGCCAAGGATCCGATGTTCCAGAGCTTATGCTCAACATCCACATGGAAGCTTCAGGGCTTATGACCAACACTTCCAAATTATCTTTTCATGTGTTCTAGAGCTTCATTCTCAACACAAATGTCTCAAAACTCATGTGCTTCAAAGCTTCTCGCTCAACAAAAATATAACTACTCATGTGCTCTAGAGCTTCTTGCTCAACACAAAACATCAATTTACCCATGTGCTCCAGAGCTCCTTCCTCAACATAAAACATCTCATCATTCATGTGCTTCAGGGTCCATGCCCAACACAAGCACACACACACACACACACATCATATTGAATTGGCTTACACCCAGTATATCAAACAAATCATCATGTTCATATGCAGTGTAGTCTTTGACCCAGTATATCAAAATAAAACATAAAGGTAACATCATAATAAATGGGGCTCATGCCCATAAGTGTTAGGTCCAAAATTTGAGATATTACATCCCTCCCCACTTAGAAAAACATTGTCTTTGGTGTTCTAGGGACTTGGAATGAAATCATGAAATGAGGTGGGGTGATCCTTTCTCATGGTGGCTATGATTCTCCCAAGTAGCCTCATCGGCTTCGAAGTGCTTCCATTGCAATTTCAACTGGACTATGGTTCTCTTTCTAAGATGCACTTCTCTCTTGTCCAATATATGAAGAGGTTCAGGGGCAAACTCCCCTTCAGGTTCCAAGTTTAATAAGGACCAATCAATCACATGTTTAGTATCATAAACATATTTCTTTAATAATGATGCATGGAAAACATTATGGACTCTTATGTGCGTGGGTAATGCTAGTTCATATGCCACTGGCCCTCTCTTGGCTAGTATTTCAAAGGGTCCACAAAACCTAGGTGCTAACTTACCGCACCTTCCCAAGATCAACGAGCTCTGTTTTTATTTTACTTTCAAGTAGACATGGTCACCTATTTGATAATATTTATCTTTTCTTTACTTATTCGCGTAGCTTTTGTGGTGGTCTTGTGCTTCTTTAAGGTTCACTTGGACCTTAGTAACCAACTGTTCCAAGTCCTTTAACAAATCATGCCCTAACATGAGCCAATCCAATGGGCTATCCCAAGTAACCAATGTTCTACACTTCCATCCATAGAGTACCTCAAAGGCACTCATCTTAGCGGAAGTCTGGTAACCATCACTTATACGCAAACTCTGCAAGATGCACACACTATTCCGACTTGGTGGGGTTGTTCATGACATACATCCTAAGCATGTCCTCCATAATCTGGTTTACCCTTTCTGTCTACCCATCTGTTTGTGGGTGATATGAAGTACTAAAGTTCAACTGCTTCTCTAATATGGAGAATAAAGATCTACAAAAGTTTTTGGTAAAATTTGTATCTCGATCCGAGATGATTTCCTTAGGTATCCCATGCAATCTAAATATCTCCTTCAAGAAGATATCGGCAATGTGTACTGCCTTATAGGTCAACTTCACTGGAATGAGGTGTGTTGCTATTGACAATTTGTCAACTACTACAAAGATATAATCATTTTGTTTCTTACTTTTTGGTAGACCGGTGATAAAATCCATACTAATGACCTGCCACTCCCATTCTTGAATGGGTAGTGGCTGCAGAATTCTCGAAGGATGTCGATGCTCAGTTTTGACCAGCTGAAATTCCTGAAATTTCGCAATAAATAATGCAATGTCGTCCTTTAAATTAGGCCAGAAAAAGTGTCTCTTAATAGCAGATATCATCTTTTGATATACTGTATGCCCCGAGTAGGGTGTCTAATGAAATTTCATGAGGATGTTGGACCGAATCTCCCCTCCTTCTGAAACGAACAATCTCTCCTTGGACCATAGCAGTCTTGTTTCATCTACCTTGTATTCTTTTTGTTGTTGAAACAATGTGTCCTCTTGGAATTTCTTGAGGATTTATACATAGAAAGGGTCAACTCTTTTGGCCTTTCTAATCCTCTCGTGCAAATACAAATCAGTTTGAGTTAAAGTCACCTCATATATCATATGAGTTCGTTGACTCAAAGCATCATCAATATTGTTCTCTTTGCCTTTAATATGATTTATCTCGAAATGGTACTCACTAAGGAAATCCAACCATCTAGATTTCCTAGCATTCAGATTTGGTTGCTCCAATAAATACTTCAGAATCATATTTTCTATTTTTAGAAGGAATTTCCTTTCCATGAGTTAGTGCCTTCAGATCTTCAAGGCATGAATGATGGCAGCTAACTCAAGATCATGTGTGGGGTGGTTCTACTCATGTTCTTTTAACTTTCATGATTCATAACAGATCACATAATCATTCTATAAGAGGATTCCTCTGAGCCTTTCCTTTCTTGCATCCATGCAAACAACGAAATCCCTATCAAGATCTGCAATTAGTAGTATCGGTGCGGTCGTCAAAAGTTGCTTAAGCTTTTGAAAACTTTCCTCGTACTTGGTCATCCATAAGAACTTATTTTCCTTCTTCTACAAAGCGGTCATGGGACAAGATATTCTCGAGAAGTTCTCATTGAACTTTTGATAATATCTGACTAATCCCAAAAAGGACCTAATGTCGGTGACACTAGTAGGGGTAGGGAAGTATTCTATGGCTGTAATATTTTCTGGCTCCACAGCTATCCCTATATTGGAGATAATGTGACCCATGTATTATATCTGTGGTTTGTAAAAATCACATTTACTAATCTTGGAATATAGCTTGTGTTCTAGTAACACCCATATCACTATGTGGAGGTGTTCTTCGTGTTCCTCTTTACTCTTAGAGTAAACTAGGATGTCGTCTATAAAGACCAAAACAATTTTATCCATATATTTACTGACTATATTGTTCATCATACACATAAAGTTTGCGGGTGCATTGGTCAACTCGAACGAAATTACTACAAACTCGTAGTGCCTGTACCTTGTATGAAAGAAATTTTTGTGAATATCCTCATCGTGAATCCATACCTGATTATATCCAGATCGTAGGTTGATTTTTGAAAAAATCTTGGCTCCTCCTACTTGATCAAACAAGTCACCGATCCTAAGGAGTGGGTATCAGTTCTTGATAATCATTTTTTTAGTTGACGGTAATCAATGCACATCCACATCATACCGTCCTTCTTCTTTATGAAAAGTATCGATTCTACCCAAGGGGACACACTTGGTTGGATATATCCTTTTTTAATAAACTCCTGCAACTACAGTTTAATTTCCACCAAGTCTAGTGCACTCATGCGGTAAGGATATTTTGAAGTCGGAACTGATCCTGATGTCAATTCTATGGAAAAGTCTAGGTCTCATTTCGGAGGTAATCGAGGGACTTCCTTAGGGAATATGTCCTTGAATTCTACAAGAATGGGAAATTCCTCTATGTGTTGTTCTATTTCATCCTCTATGTATAATATATTTATTGTAAACAACTTGCAGTATTTTCTAATGAACTTTTTTGCTTGTAAGGAAAATATCTATATTACCGATACTTTCTTTAGTACGCCTTAAATCTTCACTTGATTCCCTTGCCTATGTATACACAAGATTGACTTGTGTAAGAAATCGAGCATGACATGGTGTTGTTTCAACTAGTCCATGCTGATAATTATATCATATGATCCTAAAGGTAGGATGTTTAAGTTTACTTTTGTAAGAAAACCATTCAAGTTTACCTCACAATCTTTAACTATTTTTGAAAACTTTTTCTTTCGTACCTGTGGCTAATTGTACCAGCCAAGGTTTATCATGTTTTTCTTTTCCTATTTTACATACATCAACAATTTTAGGTGATACATAGCTGCGGCAAGCATCGGGGTTAATCAATATTGAAATAGAAGTGTTCAAGATCTTACCTTCTATCTCAACCAGGGTATCTTGATGGTCTTCCTGTCAGTCATCCAAGGATGCATAAATTCGCAGTGTTCGAGCTATGTCCTCTACCGTTGGTTCTTCTTGTAAGTTGTGCAAGAACCCATTCATCTTGTTCTTACATTCTCGAGCATAATGAGGCCCACTGCATTTCCAACATTTGATCTATAGCAGGGTATCATTGGCTCCCACAGCTACTAATGGCATGTCAACATTTGGAGCTGGTACATATGGCTTTGTACCTAATTTGTTGAAGTTCTTGTTCACTAAAAAATTGTTCTTTTGTTTCCTGTACAGGGGTGGGTTAAAACCCGTTTTACGGTTGTCAGAGAAGTTCTTAGACTTGTCTCTGTTTCTATTGATGTTGTATTGCCTTAGTTTTCCATGTTCATAGCAAAGCCTATATTTGTGCAATGTGGTGTCCAAGGCTTTAGGCATGTCAAACTCAATCCTTTCTCAAAATTTGGGAGAAAAACATCCTAAAAAATTCTGGATCTTTACCTTTTCATCCTTGATGTATGGTACATAATGTAACATATCTAGAAATCTATTAATAAGAGCATCCATAGTCATGGATCCCATACATAACTCATGAAACTCTTTCACCTTCCTGTCAAAGAATCTTTCTGACATTTATTTCTATTGAAATATCTTGTGAAATTTACTCCAACATATTTCTCTTACCTCATCTTTCTTTGTTTGCTTCAAGTCTCTCCACTATCTTGCCTATTAAGCATACAACTTCATCATAGATTAACAAGCACAGGGAAAGAGTAAAGACCCTTCTACTGGAGAAATAAGTCTTCACGAATCTTCCAACGAAAAACTATACCCTTCTACAAAAAAAATCGATACAAGTACTTTCTTGCATCTTCTTTCCCTAACTTGCAATCACGGAGTCAAGCTCTGGAATTTTTATAAAGAAACTTCAACAATATGATGCCACGAAAGTAAAAAATGAACAATGAACCTTTGAGAATCTATTGGGTAGGGTATAAACCCTTGCGACGTCTTTAACGAGGTAAGCAAATGAGTATTTATAAAATTTCTTACAAATGGACCACAAATGCATATACACAACGCAACCGAAGTACAGGTGTTAGATGGCTGAATTAGTTACTGAGATTTATGCCATGTGTACCCACAACCAAAATTTATCTTGAAATTTGGATTACAGATTAAACCTCACAAAAAGATTGAAAAAGGGGCATATCTATTTAAAATTTTGAACACATGAAGGTTTAGAGTCAATGGACACTGTGGTCGTTGAATGAAATTATATAATTTATAAAATATAATTGCAATTATAATTTATTATAATTTATTATAATTTATTTAATATAATTTATTATAATTGATTTATTGTAAGTTCTAGCATAAGTGCGGTAGGAACAATCCCATAAAAGTTTGGTTTAATTCTTAATATCCTAAAGTTTGGAACTATCACCTATAAGTTGGGGTCATTCCCACACTGTCTGGATGTGGTTACCAAGGTGGCATTTTTTTGCATCGTTGGTATTCATTGTTTTCACTAGAGGATCCAAAAGACAGTGAATATATATACATACTCACAGAGAACAAGTAATAATATGAGTTCACATTTGAATTGGTTGAAGTCAATTCTGGAACAAAAAGACATACCCATAAAATTTATCAAAGTGGAAGGTAGCTGGCATGAATGCCATACTCAAGTATCATCCAATAAAACCTATTAAACTTACAACGTCATTGTAGAATAACAAGCATAGGGAATGTGTAAAGACTCTTATATTGGTGAAATGAGTCTTCGAGAGTATTCCACTGGAAAACTATAACCTTCCACTAAAAAAAATAGAGACAATTGTTTCCAAGTTGAACAGAGGGCCAAATGGATAACATGCATTATCTTCAAACATCTAACTTGCAATCACAGAGTCAATCTCTAGAAATTTTATAAAGAAAGTTCAACAATTCTAGCGAAGGAGTTACATTGTGTACAAAGAGAGTAACTGGAATAATAATAAAATTAGAAGTTCAGGACTGGAAAGATAAATGAATTGGAGATAAATATTCATATTTGAGTTCAATGATTGAGGAAAATTTGAAAGAACAAAGTAAAGTTAAAAACGAACAATGAACCTTAAAAAATTAATAACGCCATGTTACAATTAATTGAAAAATTAAAAGAACTGAAACGTTTGTTAAATACTGAATGAAATGCATACCCACATGGTACCATACAGATTTTATGATTGATAAAAAATATGATATATATACTTATTTACAGAAGTAACAAAAGTATTATTTATGGCTTAATAACCTACATGAAAGAATAATAATAATAATAATAATAATAATAATAATAATAATAATAGAATATATATACTTGTTTAAACATCATATTGCTGGAAATGCACTGTTATATATTGAAGACTACATAGAAATTCGCTAACCTACACATTCCAATGACACATAACTACCAACGTGCCTCATTAAGGAAACACACAACATGTCACATAACACCAACAGCTAGAGCCATGCACAATTCCATGATGTAACAGAATTCCAGGGATCGTGCCAGACAAATCCCATGGATAGGATGAAGTAAGATAACACAGATCTAAATAAGTAAATTATTAGTTAAGGATACAATGAGTTTAGTTAAGGATACAATGACTAGTTAAGGATTCAACGACTTTAGATAGGGCCCATATCTATATAAAATTTTGAACAAATGAAGGTTTAGAGTCGACGGACACCATGGTCGTTGAATGAAATTATATAATTTATGAAATATAATTGCAACTATAATTTATTATAATTTATTTATTGTAAGTTATAGCATAAGTCCGGTAGGAACAATCACACAAAATTTTGTTTTAATTATTAATATCCTAGAGTTTGGCACTATCACCTATAAGTTGGGGTCATGCCCACACTATTTGGATGTGGTTACCAAGATGGAATTTTTTTTGGATCGTTGGTATTCATTGTTTTCACTAGAGAATCCAAAAGACAATGAATATATATATATTCATAGAGAATAGAGAATAATACGAGTTCACGTTTGAATTGGTTGAAGTCAATTATGGAACAAAAAGACATACCCATAAAATTTATCAAAGTGGAAGGTAGATGGGATGAATGCCATACTCAAGTATCATCCAAGAAAACCTATTAAACTTACAACTTTGTTTTAGATTAAAAAGCACATGGAAAGAGTAAAGACTCTTCTACATGTGAAATGAGTCTCCAAGGGTATTCCATCGGAAAACTATAACCTTCTACTAAAAAATCGAGACAAGTTTTTTCAGGTTAAACAGAGGGCCAGATGGATAACATGCATCATGTTCAAACATCTAACTTGCAATCTAAGAGTTAAGCTCTGGAAATTTTGTAAATAAAGTTTAACAATTCGAGCAAAAGAATTAAACCGTGTACAAAGAGAGTAACTAAAAGAATAATAAACTTAGAAGTCCAGGATAGAAAATATAAATGAATTGGAGCTAAATATTCAGAGCCGAGTTCAATGATTGAGGAAAAGTTGAAAGAACAAAGTAATGTTAAAAATGAACAATGAACCTTCAAAAATTAATAACGCCATGTTACAATTAATTGAAAAATTAAAAGAACTGAAACGTTTATTAAATACTAAATTAAATGGTATTAGACAAATTTTATGTTTGATAAAAAGGATGATATATATACTTATTTACAGAAGTAACAAAAGTATTATTTATGGATTAATAACCTACATGAAATAATAATAATACAACTAATAATAATAATAATAATATTAGAATATATATACTTGTTTAAACATCGTATTCTTCGCAATTGAATCCAACATGGAAATTCACTAACCTACACATTCCAGTGACACATAACTACCAACATGCCTCATAAAGGCAACACAAAACATGTCACATAACTCTAATAGTTGGAGCCATGCACAATTCAACGATGTAAAAAAATTCCAGGGATCGTGCCATGCAAATCCCATGGATCAGATTAAGTAAGCTAACACAAATCTAAATACGTAAATCATTAGTTAAGGATACAACGAATTTAGTTAAGGTTACAATGACTACAAGAACAATCCTGCATGTACAGTTGTTAGACTCTCGTAAAGTACTATTCCCAAATTTTGAGTTATATAAGTATAAAACTCCTAAATAAACCCTAGTTGTGGTAGGGCAAGAGCTAACCTGGTATGTTTTCCATAAACCCTACGTGCACACACAAGATATTTACATGTACAGTAAAACTAAATGAATTGAACATACAAATTCACCATAGATTACGAAGCACAAGGAAAGAGTAAAGACTCTTCTACTGGTGAAATGAGTCTTTGAGATTCTTCCATCAGAAAATTATACCCCTCAATTCAGATAAACATGATGCACAACAATAATGTGTGTGTGCGTCACTTAAAATAAGAAAATGCTTAGTTTCCACCACTAATACCTAATATCAAATTTGCGATGGTTTATCATTTCTCTTTCCATGTTTTGTCGTCTCAATTGCGACAATAACAGTTGTGACATTTCCTGGCACTTATTTCTTCTCTATAATGATGAGATTTATAAGCCGTTGATATAGAGATGAAAAATGGCTGCCAAGTGTCTTCTGTATGGTGGCCTTGAAATTGATTTTTGAGAATTCATTTTCTACATTTCGTCGCCCTATCGTCAAATTTTTCGTCCCTATAACGACGAAAATATGGCCAAAAACCTGCTAGACAAAATCTAGTTTCCCTGTAGAACCATGGATAAGTTTCGACGAACATTTGTCTCTCTAGCGACGAATTTTAGAATTTGAACAGAAAATTCTTCCACGCAAAACCGTGGAAAACCAATCTCTATCGATGAAATTTGCAATGATTTTTCGTTCCTATTTCCACATTTGGTCATCTCAATTGCGACAATGATGGCCAGGATGCTTCGTGGCACTTATTTTGTCTCTATAAGGATGAAATTTATAAGCCATTGATATAGAGACAAAATTGGCCGCCACGTGTCTTCTATAAGGCGGCCTTGAAATTGTTTTTTTTTAATTCATTTTCTATGTTTCGTCTCTCTATCGACAAAAGTATTGTCCCTATAATGACGAAAATATGGCCAAAACTTATGGGGAAATTTTTTTTTCCACACAATACCATGGAATAGTTTCAACAAACATTTGGCTCTCTATCGACGAAGTTTGGAATTTGAACAGAAATTTCTTCCATGCAAAACCATGGAAAACTAATCTCTATCAACGAAATCTAGAAGTTGAATGGTAATTGTTCCATGAAATTGCTTCACTATAGAGACATTACTCATGGAAAGCCACCCGGTTTTTTGACGGTTTTGTAATACCCGCAATGAAACTATGTCGATATTGCGACAAAACCTTGAGGTTTAAAAAAAATTAAAAAACCATGGAAATGCACATTCCTTTCCATGGTTTTGGATCTTCAATAAGTTCTTGTGATTGATGTGTAGTCTCGTGGACCTTTTAATTCTGTTTTAGACTAGATTTAATCAGTGGTACAAATCAGATTTCCAGAAGGTAATTCTGAGCAACAAACTAGGGAAAACCTACCATGTGATTTGATATTTTAGGGATGAGTTTAATACATGTAAATGACATAAATTATCAGATCTTATAAAATAGAAAATGAAATATGAATTAATATTTAAAATGCCCGTAAAATATGTGATTAGTGCCTAACAAATTCAAGTTAGGCAGATGGGGTCAATTAAGGATCTCATGGAGGCTTTAGTGATTAAAGAGTAGATAGGGTTGAATGGTTCAAACCCAATATGCTCCTTAATAACTAGATCCACTTCAGATATCTTCAATAGGAAAATCCTAAGCTAGACATTAGATATTTGTCAAATAAGGTGGCAATGTCACCTCAATTCCTAAAAATTATTACTACAAGACAAATGCTATAGAATGGAAATATACCTCTGTTTCAACCCCAAAAAAGATTCCCATGCCAAACCAAGCAATCTATCATAATACACTTGTAATATAACTACAAATGGTAGCTTCAGAGATGGAGGATAAAGGGTAATTGATCTTACTAGGTTTTAAAACTCGAGACTCCTCTTCCCCATGAGAAGGTTGGAAGAAGCTTGGAAGATAGGAAAAGCACCTCCATTTTCACCCAAAAAAGGCTTCTCATGCAATATTTTGGTTTGGTAGAAAATAAACAGGAACAAAAACTTCCAAGATTTTGGTAGAAAATGAAAAATAAAACACAATTTTGAATAGTAATTTAAAGAAATGATGAATAAATGGAGCCAAAAGCTGAAAACAAATAGTTCTGATAGAGGGAAAGTGGTTAAAAAACAGAGGTGGGAAATGCACAGAGAGAACATAAGACTGCTAAAAGCAAGGAATGGTACAGTAAGAAAACAGCAAAGACAATTAAGTCTGATATTGTTATGTTTCTATACAAACATTGGATAGGAAGCATGATGAAGAGGCTAGAAATGAAAATAGAAAATTTATATTACACGACAAGTACAAGCAAGTCATATAAAATATTAAGGCCTAGGGAGAATGTAGGAAATGCAAGAACCCTTACCTTATCAATCACCTTTCGCTAGGTCCATTGGCCCATACTGCTTGCAAAGAGTTGTCCTAATAAACAAAAAACCACTGTGTTGGATGGAAATTAAAATTTTAAATTAAATAAATAATCCATTCCTAGACCTATACACAAGTGGTCATTTTGCTAGGCATGGGAAATATCAAAATACTCTATGAAATAAAAATGGGCATACAATTAAATCAGCTAATGTTATCTAGAAAGTGTGTTCTTGGGGTAATTCCACCAAGATATGTGGTTCTGGAGTCACATTCCACATGTCATGTGAAGGAAATCAACAATCAATCTATCCAACACACATTTTCCACCAGAATATCAACTCGCATTTAGATGCTATATTACAATATTGTTGCCTCACTGATGTGGAAACTTGCATTTGTATTCAAAAATATTTCTTTAAACATTGTATTAAAACAAAAAAAACACACAAATTTTAAATTTTAAGACATAAATATATTAAATACACATATAAATAGGTTTTTACTAGAAATGTGTGGACATTGTTGATACCACCATCATGTCAAACAATATAAAACAAAAAATAGAGGAAAGAGTCATGTTGTCTTACTACATGAATAAAATGTCACTAAATACTCTGGCTAAATCTTTGTTATCTATGACATGTTAACTTTCCAGTAAATAATAGCCCACACGGGTGTGGGTCATTGGCAGTTCAGTTGTTATGAAGTCACTTGTTGTAAATTGGAGGTCATGAGATCAAATACCACCCAGGTTTACCTGTGTTCCATGTCTTGAAAATGGTGTGGGGCACCTAGGGGTATATTCGTAGCGAGAATGGATCCTTGGACCCCGTGTCATGCGAATACCATCCCAACTCCAGTTGCTGATTCCCCTAGTTACTTAAAGAAAAAAACTTTCAGTAAATAATATTTACATATGGAAATATTTGTTCTAACTGAATCCACTTTGAGGAGCTCATGGAATGATTTTGTAGCACACATATTAATACATTTTTTTTTACTTATAAAAAACCTAAAGAAACGGTTTAGGGGAGGAAGTTCAGGGATTAACCTGCAAAGCTACGAGCATGGTCTTGTTGTGAGAATCATTGCATATGATGTTTCCATCATTATTCATTCTCCCATTGCATATTCCACATAGACATGGGGACCGCAGTGGATCTTTCTTGACCCCTTTTCTATTATTTATTTCTCAGCTTTTCTCCTAACAATCATTACAAACTCAGTGACCAACATCTTTTCAACGGCATCCTCCAACTACAGAGTTAAATTCAAACCATTAAGAAGCAAAACCCTAAACATGAATTTGTTCTCCTTAGGTTTAGGCTTGGGTTTCTTCTTAGGAAGCACTCCAAGGTATCCCTCATTGCTGCTTCTTTTCCTCCTGGTAGAAGATTATGCCATCTTGGACATAAGAAACGACAAAATGCAAAGGGAATATTGTGTTCTTCTATCGCAATGGTTTCCTACACTTAGAATTTGCAAGAATTGAATATTCATGCAATGATATTTCTTAGTTTATACATAGAATGCTATGGTTGGGGTCGATGCCTCACTAATTAATCAAACCAATTATGCATGTACAACTCAAGACAAGCTCTGCCGTTCCATAATTGCTACAAATCTTCGCTCAATAGCCTCAAAACCACTCTGAGAAAAAAAAAATAGTTTGCTATAGAACATTCAGGATTCAAACTCCAAAAAGTTTCCATTATCAAAGAAAAACTGACAACCATGCTCAGGGTTTAATTGAATTACAGTACATCTAGCTGACACCTATGATGTCTGATATGCCGCCAACGCTAGAGGAGCTGATATCAAAACCTATGTCACTGAAATATAGCCCAATCAACAATAAAATAAATAATATTAACATAATTCTATTTAATATAAAATTTTAGGGGAGGAAGTTCATGGATGAACCTGTAGAGCTACAAGCATGGGCTTGTTGTGAGAATCATCGCATATGATGTTTCCATATTTATTCATTCTCCCATTGTACATTCCACATAGACTTGGGGACCGTAGTGGATCTTTCTTGACCCCTTTTCTATATTTATTTCTTAGATTTTCTCCTGACAGCCCTTACAAACTCAGCGACCGACATCTTTTCAACGACATCCTCCAACTACAGAGTCAACTTCAAACCATTAAGAAGCAAAACCCTAAACATGAATTTTTTCTCCTCAGGTTCAGGATTGGGTTTCTTCTTAGGAAGCACTCCAAGGTATCCCTCATTGCTCCTTCTTTTCCTCCTAGTAGAATATTCTGCCATCTTGGACACAAGAAATGACAAACCACAGAGGGAATATTGTGTTCTCCTATCACAATGCAAGAATTGATACATGCAACATGATTTCATTAGTTTATACAAAGAATGATATGGCTAGGGTCGATGTCTCACTAATTACTCAAAGAAATTATGCATGTACAACTCAAGAGAAGCTCTGGTGTTCCACAATTACTACAAAGCTTCGCTCATTAGCCTCAAAACAACTTCGAGCAAAAAAAAAATAGTTTTCTATAGAACATTAGGGATTCAAACTCCAAAAAGTTTCCATTATCAAAGAAAAACTAACAACCGTGCTTAGGGTTTAATTGAATTGCAGTACATCTAGCTGACACCTGTGATGTCTAATATGTCACCAATGCTGGAGGAGCCGATCTCAAAACCTATATCACTGAAATATATCCCAATCAACAATCAAATAAATAATATTAAAATAATTCTATTTATTATAAATTTTAAAAAATTAAAAAAGATTTACAACCATGAAAAATTAAACAATGTACGGTTGGTTGGATTAATAGACATAACCCATCCATATATATCACCGCTTGCGGTGACATAACAAGGGTTAATAGAAACACAACCAAATTTGAGAAACATGCACACTATTAAACTTTTCAATGACAGGCATCCAATATAATGGAGAAAGGTCTTACCCGATTATAATTTATTATCAAGATACAATTGAAGATGATATCCATTGACCAAGCATCAAGTATCAAAGACATCCAATCAACCATCCATAAGCATCAAATAAGAGTACTAAATAATAGTATAAGAATTCTCTTCACAACTTCTACTTGTTTTTTAACACAATTATATATTTCGGTTGGTTGTTATGAAGGCATTTATATTCGTAAGCCAGTGCATTCGATATGTATGAATTTGTAGGATATCTGTGTATGACAACCTCGTATGGTTCAGTTGATAGAAGAGGAGGAGGTGGAGCTTAAGGAAAATGAAAAAAATAAGGATGGTGGAAACACACCCAATACTTTTGCAGATGCAGCTATCAATAATGATGTAAATGGTCATGTTTCCCCTACTGGATCTACATCTCCTATAATTGATCACTCACAAGAAGAAATATCTAAGGTTGGTTTCTCTCTCAACATAATTTTTGTTTGACTATAATATTCCTTGGTCTGTCCTTTGTTGGTAATATCTATCTTTCCTATTACTACACATTTCCCGTTACAATGATTATTGCCTTGCTTCCAGTTTGACATTTAATATTAGCTTTGAAAAAGGGTATATTGAATTCTACTCAAATAATGGTTAGGGAAGTTCACATGAGTGCCACAAATTTAATTGCAATAAAGTTAAATCAATTCCATTTATGGTTGTGGACCTAAGTTACATGATACGGGGAAACAAGTATGTGTTTCCAAAACTGAAACACATTGGAAACGTGACCCTTCATTTATAAATAACACATTATATTGGAAATTTGAAAGAAAGGATTATGAATAAATGAGCAAGAACATTTAAATGACAAGCAAAGTTCCACCATCGCTTAGATTTGGATCCTCACCATTAGTATCACCCTCTACCTCCTCATCTAGCCTTTGGCTCTAGCTCAATCCTCCAAGGACATCGATTAACACCATTCAATTTTGATGAAAGTACCTAATACAAGCCTTAAAATATCATAGAAAAATATAATGCCTAATCAATGATTTTGGCTTGAGTGAAGGGTACATTTTTGCTAAGGCCATGATAGAGGAATTCATCAATCAATGGCACCAACATCGGGTTACATAAAGGGCTTGGTTCTCTTGATTAAATTCCAATCGCATTCCTTGATACATGATAAAATCTAATCAAACGACTGTAATCTTGCTAATCCTGCAATCCTTTAAAGTGTTAAGTCTGTTGAGTTTTGAATGGAGTATGAAATTCTACTTTCTCCATATGAAGTCTGATGAGGTTGGAAAATTTATCAAACATACTGTAACAGTTAGTGGTAATGTCAACTTTTGCTAGTAAAAGGATAGGAAAGGAAATATAGAGCAATTGTGAACTTTTACTAGCATTTTTGGTCAATTCTAGTAAAAGACTGAGTCAAACCAAGTCAAAATAGGCGGATCTAGAGAAGAAAACATGTTGTATGGACATTGGTATGGCATGGAAATTCTTTTCTAGCTGTAGGAACATGTTTCCATTGGACCTGTCTTTATGGCTGGTAGTGGTAACTGGTAACACATTTATAGTCTCTACCACATATTTTTGTACCAAAATATACATGGTACGTCACCTATTCTGGTCTTTCTGGCAACTTAACCACGGAGTGTAGTGCCATGGAAAATGCATTTGGTTGCAGGGAACCTTCTTTCTATTTAATTAAAAGTACAAACAACTATATCTTATACACAATTGTATTAGTGTTCTGTGCCTTTCAATCAATCACTTCTATGAATGAAGAAGACATACTAAGTTGATTTCGTGCTTATAGATGCAAATATAAATGATATCAAGTCAATGTATTCAATTCAATATATATGGAATTAGTAGCAAGGTCATCTAGTAGCACTTTAGCATATAAGATATCATTAGCCGTGTAACCATATACAATTCAATTGCAGTATTTAGCCAACCAATAACCTTCCATTCAAGTATGAGGACTCATATAAATATAGGAGCAATAATACAGTATGACAGTTCTAATTATGACAATTTTATAGCAGCAGTGAAGGTTACCAATGTAAGGTATATAAGATTTTTAGTTTTGCATTCAATGTAAACTATACCACTCCAAACCTTGAACGTTATTCTTAGCAATATAGGATAGCCACCAAATGTATGTTCTAGACTTGTAGCTATGGAAATAATTTAAATTTTCAGACTTTATTTACCTCTCTTAAACAATATCACCATCCAACTAATAGTTAACCTTTGATTCAGTTTGGTGTTTACTGTGGTTGCGGGTAGGGAGGGCTGTCAAAGTTTGACAATTTGTAGTTTATTATAGACTGTAGGGAGCAGGTGGAAGTGTATTGATATAGGGCTGTTACAGCCTTGTTTTCGAAATGGTTTCTGAAATGGTAACAACCAACATAGATTCCTCTCAAATAGAATACCTAGTGGCCCTTTAAAGAAAAAACATGGCATGGAGTTATCTTGACATCTAAGAGAATTGGGTTTTTGAGTCCAGAGAGAACTAGTTATTGTATTATAATTAACACAATATCCACTTACATATCCTATTAAAAACATTCACAGTCTAGCTTTGAACTGTCAATTCATGGGAATTTTCACATGATGCCCAAAAGGAATGAACAAAACTAGAAACAAACCCACATTTTGTAGACATGCCAATTAGATAAATACCCACGAAATCATATGAATCAAATCCATATTTTATGGTGAGGATATGAACTTGCTTACCTTGATCATAAGCCATGATGCTTGCACAAATCAGAAGCACCGTCAAGAAAGTAAAATAATTCGGCCTCATCCCCATCATCAATGCTTGCCAACGCATCTTGAGAGCCTCTTCATCTTTCCCATTCAGAGCATACCATACAATCATATAGCTCCACAAAACCACAAAATTCCATTCAGGAATATTGTCAAAATATCTCACAACAAGCAAACACAGGCATGGCAGCATTAAAATATCTGATTCCATTCCTCCTTTTCCTCGATAACTATTGGTTTTATTTCTCACATTGAATTTCCCAAGTTCACCTCGACAGCTCGTGCTTCATGCTTGCAAGGATTTTTGAACCATTTCATGTACACCACATCCACAACGACGAAAAAAAACCATGAATAAAATAAAAACACAATAGGTAATCAAGAAAAACATAGAAGGAAACAAACCTAAAGGTCTAAACATTGCTGCCATTCTGGAAGTGGGGTAGGTGGTTCTAGAATCATGGGCTCACATGCAAATAGAGTGGGTGATGCACTAATAGCAAAATTCCCTATCCCACCCTTCCTGTAAAAAAAACATCATAGCCTATTCCATATCCTTCAGTGAAAGTTTGAAATCGAAAACGCCCAAATGGGATCAAGAGCTGATCCTGCGTGGGTCTCATTTTTTGAATGCTAATGAGCTAGTGCATGGGTGTTTTTGAATTCTACGTTTTTTGTTTGATTATTTTCATATTTTATATTTTGTGTTTTGTTTTTTTTTATTTTTATTTTGCATATTTATCTTTTCTTTAGTTTATTTTGGGTTTTTTTATTTGCATATTTTATATTTTGTTGCATTTTAAATTAATTATAGTTAAACAACTCTATGTTTTTAATTATTGTAGTTTAATTTAATTTAGCTAGGATTTTGTCATAATTTGTATTGGTTGCGTTGCTTATAGTGAGATCCGATACATAAGTCCCTTCAAGGACAAACATGATGATGACGACGTGGACGATGACGATGATGATGATGACGACGACGAGGAAGACGACGAAGATGATGGTGTTATCTCTAGGGTTGTTCCTAGTGTGTCTTTTCAAATTTTGGATTTGCATTGGTTTTTCTTGTTTTAAATTTCATTTTGTTTTGTGTCTTATTATTGATTGTTAGCCCTTATGTTTCCCTTAGGTACCTTAAATCATTAAAAGTTCTATTCAGTAACTAAAAACCTATGTATGTGAAAAGGATTATGTTTTACATGGCAGATTTTGCAAATTGGCAGCTTATTCAGAACTTGCAGCATATGGCATTTTGATGGTATAATAGAGATATGGTATGTTTTGGAAAGGTTTATGGTTTATGATATGAAACTTTTGATTGATATAAGCTTTGATTATGGTATTGAATCTATGCTTTGAGCATGAACCTTCGGCATTTTTATGTCTTAATGATTTTTACCATAAAATGATGACTCAATACGGAAGCATAATAAAGGATACAGGTGGTGTCTTTTCACCAATGTAACCGTTCATGCAATTAATGCTAATGGGTTATCGTGGCAAAAAACAGCTAAACACTTTGTTTTCCCCCAATTCATGTTTCATTTGGCTGCTGAAAGAGGTATGAGAGCGCTGGTTTTGTTCACAGTGCACCTTCACGAGCTGAGTTATTTCATGTTCAGGAAATATTCGTTTGTGTTCGAACCTTAGAGTTTGCAGGGTTAGCATTGGAGTATATCTATTTGTTTATTTGCAGTTGCAGCAGTGATGGTTCGTGTTACAGCGTGAAGATTATGCAGTTCTATAAAATCTCTTGTACAGGATATACATTCTGAGGGTTTTTCTGATTGACAGAGTTTCCTGGGTAAGAGCACTATTATGTAAATATTCAAAAAATCAGGCTCGTTTTGCAAAGCCCTAGAACGTGTAAAGCAGGGTTATCTGTATGGTATATATTCTCGCCTGCATTTTCAGTTTCAAAATGGTATTGCTTCAGCATGCAATAATATGAAATACTTTGTTCTTGATAATACTCTATCCAAAGTTTCATAGGGTCTGCAAGGGTAAGACTTATCACCAGTCTGATTCAAAATTTCATCAGAGTTGTCTCTCTGTTAGTTTTTAAAGTTTTACCTACAACACAAGAAGATTCCAGGTGTTAGCACTGAGCTGTATGAAGCAAATTACCTCTGTTGGTTGAAACTTAAAACTCCATTTCTCTACATAGGTTAGATTGAAATCGTTCTAGGGTTTCAATATGTCAAGAGAGATTGAAGATGATGAACCTGAACTGATTGAAAAGAAAAGAGCAGGAGGCTTTATATGCAGACTGGAGCCTAGTAATACCCAGTGGATTAAACAATTTCCACGATCTGCAAAATTGATTCAAAAATCAGGCTGGTTTAATTTTTGTGACAGGTTACAGGGTTATCACTCGCAGTTGACAATGGCCTTTATTGAAAATTATGATGAGGGTAGAGTCCAGTTGCAGAGTTTGACTGTAAGAGTGAATGAAAATTCCATTGCTGAAGCAATTAACGTGCCAGCAGAAGGTGAAAGATGGTTCAAGCAAAAGGAATGAAAAGAAGACTTCAGTGAATTTCTAGTCCCTGGAGATGAAAAGCTTAATTGGAAGAATGGTGTGCATGTTAACAGGATGAAGCCATCATGGAGAGTACCTTTAGAAGTTGTTCAGAACTACATTACATGTGATGGAAGGTATGACCGAGTGTTAAAGTGTCATTTAAAGATTTTACTGCATATTCATGGTGTTATACAACTAAATCTCCCTTTCTACCTTCTTAAAAGTCTTCAGAAGATGGTTTTAAAAGTGCAAAAATACCCATCACATACAGCTAGATCAATCTACCATCAGGGATTGATCAAGCTGTTAGTTTTAACCCAGTTGGAAAAAGAGGGAAGATCATGGAGTTCTTTACTGGAAGAACTTGGTTTCAGTGAAAACCCTAAGGAAAAGGGTAAGAAAATGATGGAGGATGCCCATCAACAGATAATAAACCCTGCAGATGCTGTTAATAAGGATAAAAATGAAGAAATAAATGCTGTTGATAAGGCTGGACAGAGCAATGTTGACCCTCAAACACCCTGCATACAGGAGGGTACAGAAAAGCTAAGTGATATATTTAAAAATATTGTATCTAACAAGTCAATCTGCAAACAGTTGTTTAAGAAAGATAAACCAAGGACTGAAATGGGGGAAATAACACAGCAAGCTGCTAAAGAAGCTGTTGTCATTGAGGATGCAGCCAGTGAAGGGACTATAAATACAGTGGAAGAAAAACATTATGAGAACATGGAAGAATTCATTGACCTGCAGGGAGTGGCAGGTGCCATACCTGAAATATTTTGTACAGGTGAACACAATAAACATGATGCAGTTTCGAACCTACAAAGTCTGTCTGAAGAAAAGGATGATATGAAAGAAGAATATATAGATGTGACTTCAGAGCTTAATCAGTGTCAAAGATCCCTTCAGATTTATAAAGAACAAACCAAATATTTACAAGATATTAATGAAAAACTCTTGGTGGAAAATAAGAGGCTAAGAGAAGATATGGAGGAAAAAGAGGCAGAGTTCCAAAAGCTTTTGAGGGTTTCTAGGAATATCCTTAAGGAAAAGCGATCTATGCAGAAGCAGCTTGAACATGCCAAATCCCAGCTGAAGGAAAATGACAAGGACAAGGAATTGGCTCGACTTCAAAGGCGTTCCCAAGTTCTAAATGACTTGGCTACGTTAGTTGAAGCTTCTAGAAGCTTATAGATATTTGAAAGTTGTTTTATTTTGAATTTGTAATATGATGTGTGACAGCTGTAGGACACATGTAATATAAAATCATTTTGAAAGGGATTTGATGTCCCATTTTGTAGGGGTTCGATCCAAACTTGTAGGATCTATGGTTGGTTCTAGATAGAATATTTTTTTTGATATAAAAACATCTATCGAGCTAGTAAGAGGGGGGGTTGGCAGTTTTGGGATGATGCTGGAGGAATTGTAAACACCTTTGTATAGCATAAAGTCTTTGCAGCTTCAACAGGTTCTAGCTTTGAATGAAATATAATGATGATTTGTTTCTGTACTACATGAGCTGTTTCTTTGATAATTCTTTTACATATATGGTCATTCATAATCCATTATTGTAATTCTTGTTAAAAGAAACAGTTATCTTTATTATTCATACACAGTCACAGTTTCACTTTATGTTATCAGGATCATAGAATCCTTTGTATTGAATGCTGTTCTATATGTTTATGTTATCTGATCTTTATGGTTTTCTTTCCATCCCTCACTGTTTTACCAGCCTGTCATACACTCTGCTTTCCTTGTGAATACTTATATCCAATTCTCTGTGACATATACCAGCTGTATATATCTGTGATATTATGATCTCATACCTGAAAACTGTACAAACATATGATATCAGCCTAATACCCTATAGTACTGTGAGAATATATTAGTTACTAGCTTTTATTGTGAGTTTGATTTCATTCGATTTGATTGTTTTCAAACTAAGATTTCCTTAATCTTGGATCCCGTAGTCTAGGTCCAACTTTAGGGATAACAGATGGTGATGATGACAACAATGATGATGATCATCATCATTATCCTCATCATCATCCTTGTCATCATCATCACCATCGTCTTCATCTTCTTCATCAATATCATCATCATCATCATCTTTATAATCATCATCATCATCGTCGTCATCATCGTCATCACAATCTTATTCATCATCGTCATCTTCCTGATCATCATCATCGGCATAATCATCATCTTCATGATCACTTAATGTCTTCATTATCACCAGCATCATCTTGATCATCATCATCATATTTGTTGCATCATCATCAGTATCTTCATCTTCATCATCATATTCATCATCAACATCATCGTCATCCAATTCATCAGCATCTCCATTATCATGATCATGATCATCATGATCATCATCATTTTCATTATCATTGTCATCATCTTCATCATCATCATCATATTCATCATCATCATCATCATCTTCATCATCACAATTTTATGTGGAGCTCAGTGAATGAAGACGTCTACATGATAGGGGGAGCAACCAGTTGAGTGAAAAATTAAGGATTTCTCCTAACACCCATTCCAAGACTAATCTGACAATTCAATATGATCCGAGGAAGTAGTAAAAAAAATACAAATTTTTGGTCCTTGTGAAGCCTCATGTTCTTATATTTGTGCACATGAA
Organism: Pseudotsuga menziesii; assembly: GCA_001517045.1. Classification (NCBI taxonomy): domain Eukaryota; kingdom Viridiplantae; phylum Streptophyta; class Pinopsida; order Pinales; family Pinaceae; genus Pseudotsuga; species Pseudotsuga menziesii. The sequence goes on from LPNX010798683.1 coordinate 181,551, forward strand.
GAATCAATATTTCTGGACCTAGTCTGGTGTCTTAAAAGAGGAAGATCCAAACTGAGCAGTTTGGTAGTTCCATAACGTGCATTCTTTGTAGGAGTAAATAATCACTCATAACCATTCTATTATAATGTTGGCGAAGCTCAAAACAATTCAGTGAAGACCAAGGTAAATATATTGTCATCACATCTTCATCGTCGTCATCGTCTTCATCAGCATATCCATCATCATCACCGCCACCCTCATCATCATCTTCATCTTCATCATCATCATCATCATCATCATCATCATCATCATCGTCATCCTCATCCTAATCATCATCATGATAGTCATGATAATCATCTGCATCATCCTCATCCTATACATCATCATCATCCTTATCATCCTCATCCTCGTCATCATCGTCCTCATCCTCTCCCTCATCATCATCATCATCATCATTTTTGTTATCGTCATCACCACCAACATCATTGATCATCTTCATCATCATCATCATCATCATCATCATCATCATCATCATTGTCATCTCCTTCTTCCTAATAAACATCTATGGTCGATCCATAGAAAGTGGTAGGGGCTACAAACATCTACGGTCGGAACAATATGTTGGGTAGATCAATGAGTGAGAAGCATTCCATGATCATAAGTTTCTCACTCATTTAGATGAAAAGGGATTAGTAGAATTTTAAAGTTCTTAAGGTTGAGCAGTCCTGATGAAGGTAGTTTAGAGATCGACGATTGATATTGATCTCCCCAAATCAAGCTATACAGGTTGATAGTGTTGATCTCCCCTATTATGTCTCCCCTCTTCACTCACCTCACCTTTTGACTTGAGTCCTCTTCTTCTTCCTTCTCTTCCTTTTGTGGGCTCTCTGATCTGTGCCTTGAGTGCCCTCGAAACAAAGAATGATCTTTGAGAGTCTCTGGACACGTCAGAGACTATCCATAATCCACCTAAAATTGGGGATTTTTTTTATCACTTTGAATTGAGCATCTAGGGAGTACATGATTCAATTGTAAAAATAGTTGTTGAATTTAGGATTGATAAAAAAAGCTGCTTCCTGAAAGCATTAGGTTTACATTCTGGGGTTTTTTTATTTTAGGTAGGCACAACCACACTTGACCAAAAGAGATGCCATCGAGCGGAATCAATCCTCCATTCAAAGGTCCTTCCAAATTCCAATGGCTTATTTTATCAACAAGATAATGACCAAATTTTTCACTGACCTACCAAAGTTGTCCCTTATCTAAGTTCAATAAACTATATTTCCCATGGACCGGGAGAGTAGAGACCGCTTTATATATGTATGGAATTTCATTAGCTAGAATAATAATAATGATGTATCTATGCGTGTCTCTATATTTTGGGTGTTTGTTTTAATCACAAATTAGACTTCCTTATTATATAGCTTAACATTTTTAGGGTTTGGGTTTGGTCTTAGTTATATAGTCAATAGTATCAATTTCCTATTTTTCGCTTGAAATGTGTTGTTAAATATATATTAATAAATATTTATCCGTTACTCAAATCGACTCATTTTCTTGATGATGAACCTTGATAAAGGTTCGTAATGTCGACATATCAAATGGAGTCTACAATTACCTTGGATACCACTCCTCAAACCTATCAACCCAGAATTTAAAAGAAGAGATTGTAAATATGTTTTTTTGTCAAAATAACATTTTTTAATCTATAAGGTTCACAAAGAGATTATATTATATAATAGTCCTTGTTTTTTGTCTAACCTTTTCAAATAAATATAAGATGAAAATTTGAAAAGATAAGTGTGGAATCCCTCTCAAACTTCTTCTCATGTGATCCTAATACTAGTAAGATCCACAGTGAAGTTTGAAGGATAGTTTTTTCAATGTGTTTGAATAATAATTATATGCACCGAGTTTTGAAAACATAAATGAGAATCCCTATCAATCCCTCTCATTTGACATCTAGATGTTTGCAGACTCAATACTAAAGCTTGAAAGATAAATTTTCAAGTCTTCTAATACTTAGGTTTATTATGGTGAAGACGATGCTTAGGGATTAGGTGGAGTTTGAAATTGAATGGCTAGTTACTCATGAACTATGTCCATATGGACAAACATATCAATTAGCTTTGTGATGGTATTTGTAACTTTATTTTTCCATTAATGGAAATGTGGATCCTAAAAACCTTATTTAGCTTGAAAGATAATAATACAATGCTTTTAATAGCATGTAGAAAAGTTCATTTCAAAACGTGTTAGGTAAAATGTCGTGGAAACGTTATTCTTCTAATTTTTTTTACTTTTATGTTGTTTATTTAAACCATTGGTTATGGCAATGATCAAGTGGTCACAACAAGGATAAAAAACTTAAAATCTCCCAAGGATGTACAATGTTAGAAGTACACGAGTTTTAGGTGAATACATTGGCACTGGACAAAGATCATTTTTTAAGTTTTTGTTATTAATGTTAGGGATTTGATGCCTGATCTATTTTCTCCTTGTAACATATGAGCTCTAATAGTTGAGCTCTTCTCAAAACAATTCTAGACTGAAATAAGCTTTAGTACCCCATGCGCCTACTTTCACCCCTAATTTCAGATTATGCATTCAGATAAGGTTGCAAGTAGTTCTCAACTATTGTAATCACTTTAGAATGATAGGAAACAAACATTTCCTTTCAAAAAATAAATAGGCCAAAGAAAATTCAATACAGAAAACCAATACTCCTAATGGTTATGGCTATGTTCACATTAACAAAACAAGTGCATCAATCTCTTTCGAAATGGGATTTTTCCCAATCTCATCTTCCATCACCGTTACATGTTCTTCATTCTCAACCTTTATTTTAGCCTCTCCTCCTCTATACTAACTCTAAGTAATTCCCATAAAAAGAATCTGGAAGTGATAAATCATATGTACATGGTTTACCTCACTAATTCCATGTAAATGTTGAATCACTTGGGATTTCTTCTTATTGTCATTTGGTTTTCTATACAATGTTTTTAATAAATAATGTTTTTTTTTAACACTTAAATTTTCAAATGAAAAGAATGATTTATTTTTAAATGTCAACATTGAAGGGTTCAATTTCTCATAGCCCTTCAAAGTAAAATGAGACCTACCCTTCAAATTTGATCCTTGGAGACTCTGGAGCCGTTCAACCTAGTAAAGGTGGTGTCCTAGTTAGGTCTAGTACAGAAAGGATGTCCTTACATATGAGCTGACCAATAATCATATCCCTTGACACCATTTGTGAAATGCCTTAGGTGAAGATCATGTCCAAAGTATCACCGATTCACCATCCTTCCCGACTCCAGGGATCCTACACGTGGCTTACGTAGAAATTAACATGAGATCATGAAGTTCATATCTTTGAAGCAATGAACTTGGAATCTACACAAAGAAAATGGATGTGGCTATCCGAAATTGTTCCGAACACCACCGTCAGCCTAAGTGAAAAGGAAAAGAATGTCACGCCCAAACACCGCGATCTATGTGGACAACAATGCAGCATCAAAGGAGGCGGCATGACTAGATTATCAGTAGAAAATAGAGATCCCTATCCACATGTCCACTCGTGCTTCCATTATGATGACCAATCATCTCTGTATCCATCTTAATCTTCATCACCCTATATAAACATGACCTTCCCCGGCCGATTAAGATGTATAAGATGAATTAGTAATTAGAGACAATGCTCGAAGTGTTATTCTGCTAAGAGATTCTAAGAATTTTGAAAGAGGTTAAATGGTGATATGTTTTGAGAAGCTTGTTAGTATTGGGGTGTTGATGGTTGGTGAGCTTGATTCCACATTCATCTGTCACCCTGTTTTTTAACACCAGGAAATTGCCAACCATCGGGGCCTGGATGTGAAGCACTTTGAATGTTTCCGGATAGTTGTACCTCCGGTTGTGCGATGCCTAGATTTTCCAGTCCTGGGAGTGTCTCCCCAGAGACCCTGGAAGAAATCAAGGCTTCTAAAGTCCCAGTACATGGTGACCGTGTTCAGCGGCAACTAGTGGGAACGAATTCTCATGCTAGGGTGGCGAGTGTCCAAAATATTCATCGCCTCATTTGTGATTTCCACTTGCCAAATTTTTCTAAGGTGGTAAGGAGGTGGAAGACACCCCACACTATATGACCTATAGGAAAACCCATGCCACGGGAGGTGGGGTGTACAAAGATTCCTTCTCGAAGTCCCCTCATACAACAGTATTACCAGGACAAAGGGGGGTTGTAGAAAAGGAAAAGCATGGAAAGGATATAAACTCCTTTGCAAGTCCAAAAACCATGTATAAAGGTTCCTTTGAGCACAAAAAACACACCGAGGGATGGACACGTTTCTGATTTGACAGACATATGAGTGGTCGAGCCCAATCAGCAGTGAGTCATTAGAAGCATCCTTAACATCATTTTCACAACCTGCAAGCTCAGAAATAGAAGCGATGTGCTGTCATCTAGACCGAGCATGCACATTAGCTCCATATATAATGTTTGTTTTAATATATGTAAACTATGGTAGGAGTACCACGCTCTAAGTTGTTAGTAGTTGATTATGACTATAAATAGTTTCATGTATTGTTTCGAGGATTAGCCTCGGGCATAGAGATAGTATAAATTTCTCCCCACAGAGGGGAGAAGGGTTGGGAATTTTCAAGAGCATAGGCTCTCCACTCTAACGTGTTTCAAGTTTTCCATATATGAATAAAATTGCAGAGGAATGATAATCCTTTAATGGTAGAGATTCCTATGTTGTTTTTTTCTTCAATAAGTAACTTCTTTACGTGAATGTTTATCCATTTTTTCATTCCAATTTGTATTTTCTTTTCATGTTTAGCATTAGTTTATATAGTCTAGAATTCATGTTGTATTCTCTCAGTCCATTCTTCAAGCATTTTCGAACATTTTCTTCTAAAGTCATGCAGAATTCACCCTGGTTAGGTGCTCTGTTTGATGGGCTGTTTTCTTCTGTCTGCTAATCACCTACTAAATATATCTAGATTGAAGGATGGATGAATATCTTGCCTTTGTTCATAAACTTTCATGATTCCTTACCTCCTGCAACATATTTTAGACCAGATTGTTGACTCCATTGCCCAATGGTCCCCCCCATGATCGTCCTACCAAACTTTATAAAAACAAACTTGTTCTATTTAGAAATCTAACCTTCTGACTTGTCTTTGATTGAATATATTTAATATGAAAACTCTGTAAATAGTGAGAGATCCCTCTCTGAATTAGCCACCAATTAGCTTACTGCATGCCTATTGAGTTACAAGTGGTTTCCATTTTCATACATTGATTTTCTGTCATCTTTATCATGATTATGGGGCTTGTGGTTGTTGTTGATATGTATATATTCAATTAGCATTACTCATTGTATATCACATGGATGTAAGGATGAAAAATAGAACTTGGGGATGCATAAAAACAACCCTCATTTTCATAGATAAATTCATAAAATCCAAAAGCCAAAGAAAATATATCAGGGTTACACATTACAATTTTCAATTTTCAATAGGAAAAGAAAACCACTTACTTGAGCCAACTGTAGTTGTGAAGCAAGATAGCGTAGACACCACCCTGTGAACAAGAATGAGCCATCGCTCCAGCAACACCCATACCTGAAAATGCCCAAGTTAGAGCAAACCCTAAAATATCCAAGGTAAAAAACTCTTGAAGAAAAACTACAACAATAGAGTTTACCTCAAGTTGACATGCCGAAATTACGAAGGTTTCCATGTAAAACACAATGAGACCACCCAACTATACAAAATCCACTCTTCCATAAGGAAAAATTTCACAAAAGTGGTCAAAATTGGTCCCAGGAGCCTTAAGAGAATTGGTCCCAGCAACCTTAGTATAAAATGGTCCCAACAGCCTTAAGAGAATGCCCACCATAGTCCATGGTTTGAGAAGAATGCTTGCACCATGGTACCATCCTATAGAGAGTTGGTTTGGATACCTATTCATGATTTCAGTTTAATTTAATATTTTTTGAGGAGAAAGATATAGGCCTGCCAAAATAGCGTTTTTCACGAGTGGATGCAAAAATGACTAAGTAGGCTCAGAAAGATGCACGCCCTAAATTACGGGTTAGAGTAAATGCCTGCAGTACATGGGGGTCTTGTAGATTGGTATTCGTCCTACCTGACTATATCTTCATATTGTCTTGGAAGTGGATGAAGAAACAGTTATGGACCTACCAAAAGGGTGTTTAAGGTAGATTAGACCAAATTGAGAAATTTGTTTAAGTATAGAATTGGTGTTAAATCTGCCCTAGTGGCCTTAAGGAAATTCCTGTCATGCCTCATAGGATGATGTGAAAAATGTATTGAGAATGTGAGTCTCTAGAGTGTTGTATGGAGCATACAACAATGTCACTTGCCTCACAATAGAGTCTCTAATGAGGAAGATGTCAACCTGCCAAAACTGCCTAAGTGGCTTCTTGCACTATTCGAGTACTTGCAAAACTACCTAAGTGGCTTCACGAAAATGCCCGCACTAAATTGTCATGATGATGATAAATTTATCTGAGGGTAAGGGGTTTTTCTTTGATGAAGTGGATATCTTGCCATGTTCTTAGTTTTTCTTATGGTGACCACATGAGGAAAACAACAATTTGCCAAAATAGAAGAAAAACTTTTTTGCATATTAAAAAGTATAAAAAATTGATGAAGTGTTAAGAACGAGAGTTTGAGAGGTCAGTTGGAAGTGAACGCCAAGGGATGTCTTTGTGCAAGTAATTTCATCAAATGTAATGGATCCATTCTTTGGTATTTGTTCCCTATTGAAGTGTTTGTACAGTCATGGTTTCAATTTTTCCTATGGAGGTCACATCAGTGAAAAATTAACCTTCCATGTTGAAAAAAATCATGTTCACATAGTGTATGAGTTTTCCTACACATAGCTTTAAAATATATAATAATTTTTTTTTTCATATGCCCCCACAAGCCAGAGATTTAAATAGAGATTGCTCAGCTAGTTAATTAAAAAAAGATGAAATAAATAAGAGACATAAACAAAACATAGTTTATTATTTAATTAACATACATAAATTTAATTTATTTCGAAGAGATTGATGCTTTCTTTCACAACCTACAAGCAGTCTCATATTGATCACTGAAAACATTAGATTCAGAGATGAATTCTCTATAATGTTATCTTATATGCCAATAAATACAAAACTCCATCATACAAAAAAACAATTCATTAACTTTTGATAAATACATATATACATTGATATGCCAACTAAAAAGAATTTTTCATTATATGATGATAAATACAAAAATTCATCATACAAATATTTTTTTTCATTAACTATCGATAAATACATGTATACATTGATTTATACATGTCTAGCATGTTTCAGAGATGGTTGGAATCCATCGTCTTGAGCAGAAGACAAATCTGAATTGTCTCTCTTTCCTTTTGTAGAAGACTGTAATTGTATTGGAGTTGGACACGACACTTATTGCAATTTATTTTCAATCTCTTTAACTCTCAGTGAAACCTTTTTTAAATTTTCAAGCAAAACATTTTTTTGACCATCAGTTTGTTCAACATTTCCACATTTTTCTTATACTTCGTTGATTCTTGTTCTTCCTTGACCTCCAATTTGTCTCCAGTATGTTTCAACTGATTTTTAACTTCGGTCAATTCACATTTCAGATTATGTATTTCTTTATCCTTCTCTTTTTCCCTCAACTTTGTCTCATTAGGAAGGACAAGAATTGCACTCATCGCAATAGCTGGCCCTTTTAATTCATTCTCCAAATCAGAAATTGTGGATTTAAGTGTTTGAATTTCCATATCACATCCCAAATGCTGAACTTTTATACCTTCTAAGAGTTTTGATTCTAGCTCCCTTATTTTTGCATATTTCTCAACCATCTTCTCTTTCATTTCTTTATTTAATGGTGATGCACCATACAAATCACCTAGTGAAAGGATCGGTGAGAAGCTTTCTTTTTCCATCTTCTCTCGTCTTACTAAGGACTAAGGACTTCTCTCTCTTCTAAGGACATTGTACCTCTAGGTGTATTTTTCCTTCTACCCTTACCCTTACCCTTACCATCGTCTCCTTTGGTACCCTTACCTTCACCGTCACCACCTTCTTCACTAGAATTTGTTTTCCTCTACTATGTTTTATAAGTTTTAAAGTTTCAGAGATCCTTGCTAACCTTGTTCCTTTCGGCTTATCAGCTTGCCTAGAAATGGTTTTTCTCAAATCGAAAATTATTGATTCTAATTCTCCATCTTTTTTTCCATGGCTTCTCTCCCACTCTTTCAACTTCAACTTATATTCTTGTACTACCTATTCATATTCTTTAATTTTCTTCTCCATTACCTATAAAGGACCCATTTCTATCCTCACTGGTGGTACATTGAGAACATGTGGTCGTTTTTTCAACTCTTCTTTGAGTTCACTCGCTTCAGCATTAGTTTTTTCCAAATCCTCTTCATACGCAACCCTCGCAGACTGGATTTCTTTTTGAGAAACATCAGTGTGTTTATCTACTTCTTCGGATAATAATTTAACCATTTATTCTTTTCCTTTTATAATTCTATCTCCTCTGAAATGATTATCCACAACTGTCTTCTGCAACGCTACTATCTGTTTTAGGCATTGTAAAATATTATCATATTTTCTCAAGCACTCTTCCGCCCAATTGCATATATAGGAATATTGTTCCTTGAAATGCTCCATTTTATCATATAGGATGAACACGTACCTACTATCAAACTTATATCATGCAATGTCTAAATGCATAGTGGAAGCCCCTGATTCTGATTTGGAATAACAATCATACTCAATTTCCAACTGTTTAGGAGGAATTCTATCAAGAATGTCTTGAGGAATGGAAAAGTGAGCAGTAGTTTGTTCCATTTCATTGCTTGTCACCTCCTCCTAATGACCTCTATCTACATTCCCCTTAAAATGTTTCAAATTTATGGTAGCACGAATTTCATGATTTGTGACCAAATCAGGATACTGTACTCATAATTCACCATGGTGCTCAGGACTTTGTATTGGCAATTCCTTGTTTTGTTCAGCAGGGTGTAATGGTAATTCCCCATGGTGCTTAGGATATTGTACTAATTCCTTGTTCTGCTGAGGATATTGTACTCAAAATTCCTCATTATGTTCCCTGCTTTTACATTTCTTAACGTATGTTTTATGAACAGGTGGTTTTGGAAAATATATTTTTCCATGCTGGTTGATATCACCAATCTTTGTTTTAGTAGCATGGGGTTAACATAAATCAATAATTTTTTGAAGTGTGTCCGAGAAACTAAATTTAACCTTCCTTAACTGGCTCTCTTGCAAGGCAGAGTGGAGTTTCTTAGCTAGTAGATAAGGAATATGTATAGGTATATCTTCCACCCAATGTATCACTACCCACATACATTCACTCGAAATGTCAACCCTATGATAATTCAAAATTGTCCTTAGGACAATCTGAACCAAATTTTTCTATACTCCGAGAGGGACATCTCACATTTTTAAACCATTCCTTGGAACATTTACTTCTCGCCCACAAATTTTACTAGCCATATGGTTCTTCTCCTGTCCAGGGGTTTTCCTTGAGCTTAATATCACTCCCCCTCTGCATGGAATATTTGTAGCTCAGGAAACCAAATCAGGGTCGAGGTATACCCACTTCCCAAAAATTATGAGTTCCATATTCCCAACATCTTATTTCTAAATTGCCTCATCTATCTCCTCATCAACATAACTAAACATTCCCCACAAAAATTTGAAAACTTCTTCTTTCCTCAGGATAGTTTCCATACCTGGTGGCCACATCTTTGCATCTCTCCATGCATCAGATTTCTCCTAGATTTTTTTTACTGTTACCCTATCATCAGTGGACTACTATGTTTCAACTCGGGTTGCAGAGGAGGATGCCCGCATTTCAGCTACGCTTGTCATGCTGGATGCCCCTATTTGAAGTTCGGCCATGGTTATCCAGGTAAGAAGTGGAGGTGAGGTAATGCACCCGTATTGTATTTCAGGATCACAAATTCTCGCCATAGACTGATTTTCAGGCTCACAAATTCTTCCCGCAAAGAGGTTTTCAGCAACAAATCGACACTTTGCTTGGGTATGCACTTTGGAAATAAAAACATATAAAAAATGCATTTGGAAATAAAAACATATAAAGATCATCATGACATAAAATATATAAACACATGCCTCTAGTCTTCAACAATTAAATATCATTCATGATCTTCTTCTTCATCCAACTCAACATCTGTATCAGGATCTGGTTCACAATACATATTCATGAAAGGATCATTCACGTCAACATCATCATCTATGGCATCTTCACTAATATAGTCATCTACATCGTCAATGAGATCATATCTTACTACATTTGGATGATCAACCTATTCAACTTCTTCATCGAACACATCGACTGTAGCTACCTTCTCCTTATCTTCATCATCTTCATCATCTTCTTCTTCTTCATGATTATCTTCATCATCTACATGATTATACTTTATTGGTCTTCCTCTTGGATGGTATCTAACAACGTATGACCAACCTGCTTTACCTGGTACTTCTGAGTAAAAGAATTTCTCACATTGAATTGGAAGAACATAGGGCCTTGTAACCAGTTCAAATTCCCTTTTATTAACCATGGTAAATCCATTAGCATGCTCAATAACAGTTCTTTCAAGATCACGTTCATGCATCCATAGCCTGTACCACTTCACTTCAAACAAAACTATTTTAAAGTAATTAAAAACACACTCAATTATGTCCTCCAAATGCCCATAGTACCTATTCTCAATTTCTTCTGGATGTCTATCACTTCTAGAGGAAACATTGGTGACCTTAAACACTGCAGTTATCCCATAATCCGAGGTTTTCATCTTATCATCCAACATTTTGATACGAAATTTACGACCATTACACCACATAGCCTTATGATGTTTCAACTGCAACATTGATAACAAGTAAAAATTACATTGTGAATCAATAAACGTCATATAGGACTTAGAAAATATATTTGAAAACTTAAACAAACCAAATACATTGAAAAAATGGGAAGAAACTAGAAAAATGGGGGTAAACAATTTACTTGCCTTTTTATCTTTTAAACCATAGGCTAAATCAACTTCCCTTTGCGACGTAAGATCAGGAAATTGATTTCGATGACGACGAGATGTTTTAATCATCTCACTAACCCCTTCCCATGATAACCTACCTAAGCATTCTTCACAATATTCTATCCAATGCTCCATCCAATCGAGGTTGTTTGCAATGTATAAATGTAAAGCATCCCACACTTGAGCAACTATATGAAAAAATAATTCACAATCACTAATTAGACATGCATAGTTTAATACAGTTGAATATGCAGGATTAATAAAAAAATAACAAATCAGTATGATAAAATAAAATTGGAAAAATACATGATATATTAATTCCACAAAATCTAATAATTACCTTTCATGGCATTCATTGTATTTTCCCCCAATAGGACCTCCCCTTCAAATTTGTTGATGTAGTTGAGATGCCAAATGCGAGGAATGTTCATATTTTCCGCTAATTTAGGTAGATATTCATACTTGGTGTATGAGGTAGTGTTCTTGTGCATTGAAAAATGATGGAGGTAGATAATGTTGCATTTCACACATTAGTCGAGGAATTTCTCTCTTCCAATACCTTCTTTATGGATTTCTTTTGAGGAAAGGCACCTACAAATGATGCAATAAAATAATATCAAGCCATATATAAAATTTGCAGGAAAAAAATAATATGTCAATAAGTTCCTCTACAAATCATGGACCAAATACATTTTCCATATAAAATATTAATTACTTACCTTGTGTACTTTCCAAGAACATAAATAATTTGTTTTATGTTGTTGTCAAAGTCGTCTGGTAGAGATAAAGGTAGAACATACTGTATCAAAAAACACATAATTGTTATTTATTTCCAAATAAGATAATAAAATTAATATAATTGTGCATACCAATAAGGAAATATATTAAAAAATCACAATTACCTTAATGAATGTATGCTAGTCATGTGTTTTAACCCCACCAAAATCACCTTTTTCATTAAGATATTCTTTACGTTAAATGAAAACCCCGTTGAAAATCTGATTTTTATGATGAGCTCTTTTACAATATTGCTCTATTCCTCCATCAAGCACCAAGGAAGACTAATATTTTTTTGACAACCATCACCATTAGAATTAATGATCACACTTTGTAATGCGTGATTAGCTTTTTGGATGTCACTACAAATCTTTCCAATTCTTTCTTTGTCAGTCCTTCCATCTAATATTCGCCATAACAATTATGTTATGTTCTTCCTGAGATGCTTTGTATCAAACAAATGAACTATTTGTAGGTTCTTGTAGTATGGAAACCTACTGAATTGCATCGGGTAAATTTTCATTCCTCGTGGAAGCCCATTTGTGCCTTAACGACATTCATGAAACATCAAAAAAATCAAATTAACACTAATTAATCAATATAGATACATACCGCGTTGAACATAATTCACTAAAAAATAAAACAAAGATTCATATAATATATGATACAAGTTGAATGTGATTGTCATTGATGTCAAAGGAGTTCAGTGAATGACAAAAGGATAACTAAAGACATGATGGCGGGGTGAACTCAGTGAAAGACAAAGGACCAAAAAAGGAAGTAATGACATGGCAAGTATGGTAAGGATGGAAAGACACATAATGGTGTTCTGGTGCTATCAGAAAGTCCGTGTTGTAATCGAACATCATTCTGGAAAAATATGGCAACTTTATGAAACTTTAGAAATTGACTAAATATGAAAAATCATTCAAAACTACTCTAAGAGAATGCATACCATAATTCATGCTTTGAATAGAATTCCCGCATCACCATATCAGGCTATATCTTGTTGAACTGGCTATCTAGCCATGGTCTCAATTTTTCTTAATCCTTTCTAAGGAGAAAGTTATAAGTCTAGAAAAATAGGGTTTTAGGATAAACCTTGGAGAAATTCTTGGACATGGCTAAGTGTTGGAAAACTTGTCTAGGTGGCCTTTTATCCATGAAATTTGATAAATTTATTTTCACAAGGATATCCCTTGGCAGGCATTTCCAAATGACCTCTCAAAATCCTGTTTTCAACACTTAGGCAATTTTCTTGTGTTTCTCAATATGTAAAATAGTATTTTTCCTATTTTTGGCAGATTGATATTTTGAATATGTGACCACTGTAAGTCATCTTAAAAGTATGGCTGGATAGCCATTTCAACAAAGAACAAATCCATGCCAATTGATGAACCTATTGACGTACACCCAACATCTGGCAGTCATTTGAAAGTGGTCTTTGAAACTGCTTATTGACACTTAGACAAATCTCTTCAAACCCTAAGTCACCAAGGTGATTTTATTTTTTTCATCAAACTTGGAGAGCGAGACATCCAAAATGTGAGGAACACCATACTAAATCAACCATGCCAATCTTCTCTCCTGCAACCTCATCATCTAACCTTGGCAGGCATTTTACTGGGATAGTGCAAATGAAGGTGAGAGGTACTTTTGGCAGATTGATATCTTCCTCCTCAGAGTCTTTTTGGGAAAGCCTAAACCATGGCTGGATGCACCAACCAACATAATAGAGCCTATCACTTTCAAATAATTTTTCTCATCATCCTATGAGATGTGGCGCGCATTTCCTTGAGGCCACTTAGGCAGATTTTACCAATAATTCCATAGACAATTTGGCCAAAACCTAAGGTGGACTTTTCATTTGGCCCAAAACCTGAACTAATGCTACTAGATTATGTATTACACCTTATTAAGCACACCTATGTTGTTTTCACTTCTAGCCTCATCTTCATTTTCCCTAGGCATGCATTTTACTGAACTTTTGTGTAAGACGACCCAAAACCCTGTTTTGGCATTCATTTTCTAATGCATATTGCCAATAGTATATGATATGATGATTAGTACATGCATTAATAGCTTGATAATCCATTCCAAATTCTTTCATAATCACATATATCTCTCAATATGTGCATGGTACAATATTTGACGTTGCAGGTAATAGAAATTCACCTAACAATCTACAAAATTCAAAAGAATAAGTCGACGTAAACAATATTAATCATCAATATCGCATCCATACTTTACAAATTAGATAACAATAGAAATATAGGAAAAAATTCAACCCTTTATGTACATGTGAACATGCAAACATAAATAATTAACAAATTACATACCTTAGTATCTGTGTGAGACAGGTGTTTGATAAACCATTCAAAACCTTCAAGTTCACTAACAACAATATAGAAGATATAAGATTTGTTTTTGAGCCTTCATAAAGAGGTTGACATTATTTCTCGAGTAGAGGTTAAACATCATGACTATCATCTTGGTTCTCCTCATCCATTGGAGAAAATGTGTCTTGGATCAATCTATGGATCTCATCTTCCTAATTTGTATCACTAATGTTATGTCCATCCATATCATCATTAAGAACTTGATCAATGTCAATATTCTGATCTAGATGCTCATCACCCTATAAATGAGTATTTATGCTAGTACTTGGAAAATAACTCTCTGGAAGGGGACATTTTGGGGACATTGTCTATATATTTACAAACAACGTAGTAAAATTAGTGTGTATAGAACATATAATAAAATGATAAGACATTTTACTCAAATTCATGACATAGTGACTATTACAGAGAATACATTAAAAATTGAATAACCTCTTACCAAGGGACAATATTCATAACCCCCTTCGGTGTGCCCCTTCTCCCTATAATGTCTTTCAGCTGACGTTCTTAAAATTATTCTTCTTTGCAAGCCCCTGAAATTAGAGCAAGGGAAACAACATTTTCCATCTCCCCTCGCCTCTAATGCCGCTCGAAAATGAGCAAGCTTCCTTTCATTTTCATTCATAGTGCAAAATCCTTGTAGTGACAAGTAATTGTCTTACCTACACCATACCAAACAGTAACTTGTCAAATACATTAGATATAAGTATATTTCTAAATGTTGTATATTATATACCAATTTCTATAAAGAAAAACATGAAGATTGTGATGAATAGGATTGTCATTGATGACAACATTAATGACAATCATTTTGGAAAAATA
>LPNX010798683.1:203836-221857 GCA_001517045.1 Pseudotsuga menziesii
ACTTGCAAATAACAATTTATTTCACTGTTTCGCAATCCAAATAACAATGCATCTACAATGCAAATAACAATGCATCTACTGCACATTATTTCAGTCAATAGCTGAAAGATGCTTTCATTAAATCATTCATTAAACCATTCAATCATTCAACAGCTGAAAAAACCATTCATTTAGTCAATGGCAAATAAAAAAAATCAGTACACCATTCATTAAAGCAATCACTTAAATATTCATTCACGAAACAAAGGAAAAAACAATAATTAATTTTTTATTATAAATAAGAATCACTCAAAATTTGTTTAGTAACTTCCTTTTTACTTTTCTTGTCTGTAAATACTTAGTTAGATTCACATCTTTTGGAAACTGATCCTCGGTCTCCCTACTAGTCTGCTCACAAGGTTGAACTTCCGGCGAGCGGCGATGAATTTCTGTAGTAATGTCAAAATATTTCATTAATATATTTATATTTTTATAAATACGAGTAATTAATTGAAAAAAACATTACGAATGTGTGTTTTTACCTATCATGGGCACATCATTATGTTCAACATTATCTTGTACAGGCCCAACCTGTTCAGTGTTATCTGCATCTACATGCTTTGCAGTTGAATTGTGCAGAATTAGAATTAATGTTCATCATCTGCAATTATCTATACAAAACATTAGCACATTAATAAATTCATTACCAGGAATCGAAGCATGATCTTCATCTGGTTGGTCATGTACATCCTCGACATGAATGGGATCATTACTTTCCTACTCAAAAAGGAATAAATAATGAATATGTTAATTTATTTATAAGGAATAAATTGCATGGGAATTAATAACTTATCATTAAACTATATAGTTTTTACATACATGTGCACCAGATGGATCAGCAGAAGATCATGCAGTCTTCCCAGACAAGATTTTCCAGTGTTCAACAATGGCATCAAATCCCTGTTCGAAGCCAAGCTTCATGTAATCCGCACTGGGAAATTCTTTGAACGAGTCGCCCTTCATATTTGCATGATGTCAATAATTTTACATTTTTTTCCAAAACAAAACGAAAATAATTATCTGTATGATATTTGGATGCGGATTTGGGTTTTGTGATACTTACATATTGGGCCGCCAAGTTTGAGTAACCACTAGGCCCGAGCTTGTGTTGGCCAATTTTTTCAATTCTTGCCTTAGTGGCCTTAGTTGTGTCCATGAGCCTAACCAATTTTTTAAATACGTAGTTGATTTACCAAATTTGATATAAAAACTAGTAATGATAAGGCTTACCACTACATTTTGGATTGTATTTCATACCTCCCTGTTCCTGGTGGTATCTTTCCTGATTTTCCCAGGCCCTTATCTTTTCCATCTTCCACAAGGGATTTCCACTCCATAGATGAAATCATTGGATGGCGCTCATACCTAGGGTTCTCTTCTAGGTGAACCCTATACCGGTCTTAAACAATCTTCAGATGTTTTCCAGCCTTCGGTAGGACCTTCAATGGATCAAAGGTATATTTTCTGAATAGACCAACCAAGCAATTAGTCAGATCGTCCTTTAAATCTTTTGGCTACTTGTTCCACATTGTGCAGTTGGTGGGCCTGAAGATATCCAATTTCAAATCATTCATATGTTTATAAAATATATCATTTCCTGCAAAACATTAATGTCATCATTAGTCAACATTAAAAAATATTATTGTTATATTAGACACAAATTATAAAAACTAAATTGAACGATCTATAATGACCTCGAATCCTCTCTATATTTATTGGAACCAGTTCTTCATTCACCAAAAATTTACATTGTATTGAACCAGTGCTAGTGACATGAGAAGATCCAGGAAATGCATCCACATCTCTATCTAACCCTGCATCCACCCCTTCTTCTGCAGCAATTGTTGTGGGTGGGGCAGCATTGGCTGCACCCTCTACTGCCCTTGGGGGTGTCAGAGAGCATGTTGCCGACTATTTAGTGGACAATATGGGAGCATTATTTGGTGTACATGGAGTGGTTTGGTCACTGGGACCAACATTTCCTTGACCACCACTGATAATCTCCATAACACACTGTAAATTCAAACCATTGTATTATAATTTCAATAGCATATAAAATCAAATATTATAAAGTTATTATAAATGAATTTACATTATTATTTGAGAACATATGTCCAATTGTTTACGTTGCTGTAACAACAATTGAATCCTTGTTTCGATCCCTTCTGTTTGTGGAATTGCCAATGTCAGAAGAATCAGTTCCTCATTTTTTTTCCTAGTCTTTTGTAGAACCCTCAACGGGTCTGTAGACTCTCTAATTTCACTATCTCTCATCAAGTGAGAGACCTCATTCTATAAATAGTTTTGAGACGGTGTTTCATAAACCAAAACCCCTATCTGCAACAAAAATATATAAAAGATTGCTTATTCTTTGAAGCAATAGTGTGCGCAAATAATTATATTAACAAAAAATGTCTATCATGATAGATTCATAGTAATACATCTAAGATTAGCTGATGCCTAGACAAGGGTGTGGTCTGATAAATATATGGGGACTTACCCCAATCAGCCACCTGCAAAAAAGTAGATAACATTATCACAATGAACACAATATGTAAAAGCTAACAAATACAAAACAGAAGTAAACACTATGCTACATGTTTTATATGTGTACATTTTTGAAGTATTTAGAATGTGGAATTACATTTAGGTTTACTAGTTGCCTCGAGGCTCCACTCATCTGATCAATAGTTGGGGACTTTCCCTGGTCAACCTGCAAAAAAGGTAGGTAACATTATCATCATGAACACAAACATAAAAATGAAAAAATACATAACAAAATAAACATTATGCTACACGATATACATGTTTACGAATTTAAAGTATTTGAAATGAAGAATTAAATTCATGTTTTCCTATTGCCCCGATGCTGTAGTCGGCTGATCAATAGCCTGTTGGCTTCCTTGATCAACACTCTGCATGGAAAATAGACAATATTATATAAATGAACTTAATATACTAATGGAAATAGATAACAACATATTTATATGTCCATCATAAATTTATTACATTGGCAATATCGATGTATACTTGCCGCCTTGACTTAGGTCTACAAACATCTAAGGAGAGGGAGGTGCCCCTAAGAGAACCCTGCATAAAAAACATACTAAAAATTACCTAAGGAAATAAAAAAAGTAGACAATTACAATTACATGCTAATGAAAAATCCTATAGATGTTAAAATAATTAATAAAAGGTTGTTTAAATTATTGCATGTACCACAACCATACTAACCATGTTTGTATCTACACGATTCAAATTGTAATTAATAATTAGTTCTTTGCCAACAAATATTGATTTAATTGCACATACAAAGACACTATTTTCTTCATGCGACTTGAATATGCAATTGGGTTGCTTAAGTGTAGACCCCGGTGTTGTACTGTTTATAAACCCCATATATTACCAGTTGTTTTTGGCCTTCCATCCATGTACAACGTTGCTCCTTTATTTTGAGCTTTGTCTTTCAGTTGTATATAATCCATTGACAACCCATATCTATGCATACTTTGTGTATATTGGACCAAGCACATCCAATCACTATAGTGGTAAGAGGGTCTAACATACTCCATCAATTGTGTACATCTATCGTATCCAACCTTTATGTCATCCATGCAAAACAACCCCAATCCATGCAATGACGACAGTGAAATTCTATATATCCTCTCATTCACACAAAAATCAGTGTTTACTTGAGTAAGATCCCTAGGCACACATTTTTTCACTAGTTTTTTGTACCTGAAGGGCACCTCGATGTCTCCCACTGCCTCATCATCATAGGAACATGACCCCCCTCCTTTGAGAAAAATTTCCATGTGTTTATTGAATTTTCTTCTAATCTTGTGACTTCTAGTTGATATAGCCCTTTTAGACCTACTAGATGTCTCTCTTTCCTCTATCCTTCCCAAACTCCCTTCGTTGGAGGAAGACAGGTCTGACAAATACCTATTTGGTTCTACGTGCACCATGGCTGGGAAAAAAATTGGCAAAAACATAGCAAAATAACAGCAAAAAACTTGTAAAAGTTTCCTACTTCCTAAATAAAAAGCTTGTCAAGAATGAGTTTGGGTAATAGGTTTGGGAATTTGGTAGCCCTAAAAATTCTAATTTATGCCCCTCTTTTATTTACATACAAGTCTCCATTCTCACTTATTGTTTGCATTTCCTTTTCCTAACATGTATTGCAAGGGCTCACAAAATATAATGTTATACATGGGCACTATGATATGCTCACAAATATTTCCTTGAAAGAACATATCTTCGTATTCATCTACATTTACTTTGGATAGAAGTGATACAAAGTTGTTATGTTGGTCACTTCCCCCAAAAAACATCTTTGACTTGTGTTCCTTTTTCAAGGAATCTTAGTTAATCTCTTCTTCCAAATGTCTAGGTCACTTCTCCACTCTACATTGGCCCTATTATTCAATTTCTTGGACACTCCTTTCTCCTTATTCTATAGTCGTTGTTGTTGTAACCCTTGCTTTTGATGGTTGTAAATGGTTTTTAGTTTTCCCATGAATGTTGTTGTGATGTTGTAGATGATTATCCATTTAACCTAAAAGTGCACAGGCCTCATGTAGGACCCTTTAAGATTCATAATAACCAGTATTGTTAGAGGATGTTATTCAACAAATGATACACCAAAACCAGACTTATCGGTTAATATTTGTGTAGGAATGTTTTTCTCTATCCCATAATTTATCATACTAATGGGCTTGTAACTATCATGTCAATAACTTATTTGCATAGTGGCCATCCTACAACACTACACTGGACTGTATTATGACTAAATCATGAATCTTCCCATGGTTATTAAATATCCATCTATAAGCTACTATTGTGGTTTCATCATTTCTCCCATTCAAGAACAAAAAAGTAGACATGACTTCTCTCCCTACATTAAGTCCACGTGCATATAATGACTAGCTTTGTTACTTCCTAACTTTTCACTCTTCCTTTTGACAAAAAAAGTGAAACATGAAACAATATCCTTGCTTTCAAGATCTTGCATAGTTGATGGCTTTGATCGAACTCTATAAGTACTTTGTTCCCAAAGTAAATATTTTTAGACCTATGAATGAAGGGGAGAGAGATGAATGGTTGAAGGACTCCAATGGAGAATGAATTGATGCCCTTTTCTTCCTACCCAAAGGTCCTTTTATAATGAAGATTATCCCTAACTTCTCATTGATTTGTAGTCTTCTATTTTTCACCCATACTGCTCAAAGAAACACAATTTTATGTCGATCTAGTATGTATCTTCATGTCACAAGTTCTGCCTTGAAGATGAATATGGAACCCTAAAAGGTAGTGTTGATTTGGAAATATTATTTTACAATGTTCCATCCCATATTTAAGACAATTTTGGATAGTAATTTATGGTATAACATTAACATATTAATTTTCAACCCTAAGGCAATGCTAACTTGAAAAGAGTTGAGAGATTTCAAGTAGGTACCACCAAAATAATGGAATAAATTAGACCAGATGTTACAGGCATTCTTGGAGGCACATTTCCCAGTGGTAACCTACAACAATCACACACACAGACACAGACACACACATATCTAATCCATGGTGGTGAAGAGCAGACATTTCCATATTTGCTACTTGGCACATTCAGGAATGAAAACATTATTTTAAATACATTCATATCAGTCTGTATAATTTGTTGATTTATTCCTTTTATCTTTTCATAATGATGCTTGTTTTACCATACTAATTTTCAACCATAAGACAATCCCATAGTAGAAAGAACCATGAAAGACTATTCTGCAAAAATCAAAAGGCTCTTAAATTAACTGTATCATGACTTCCTCAATGATTTGATGAATCCTTTGAAATTGTCTTCTAAATACAGTGAGACAAGGCTCAAAACACTTACCTAAAGACATTGTTTCCTTTTCTATTTATCATTAATTTCTATGATATGTGTTTCAAGTGATGCTAATGTTGTTCATCCTATGATATTCTCTTGTCAATTCCCTAATAGGGTGGCATTAAATGGCTTGCATTCTACTTTGATCATTCTAACAAAGTCTTTTTCTCCAGCCATCCATATTAAACTTGAATGGATTTTGGACCTTTCCTCTCTTTCCACTTGGAGAAAAATTAGCAAATGGTTTGGTTCACCTCCAACTTCGACCCAAGTCCTTATCCTTTTGTGATCACTCATCAAGGAGGAATAGATTAACCCAATGTTGTCAACAATAACACCATCAAATTCTTTAACACTAGATTCTATGCTCTATGTTTCAAGTGACACTAATTCTTGTTGATCTTTTATTATTCTCTCATCATTTGTGTAATATATTGTTGTCATTTTCACAAACTTGAGGTTTGAAACAAATTGTAGTCTTATAGACTCTTTGATAGGCATCAATTGGTTTTTGCTAATATTATTAAGCATATACAGAAGGCTTGAAGAAGAGAAGCTCGAATTTGTCCTTCTCTACTCCATCATAAAATAGGTTGAGGTTAGCTTCTTCAACACCACATATAGGTTCACTATAATTTTCTAGGGATAAATGCAACCTTTTTTATCTTCAACAGTCTCTACCAATAGAACAGTCTATTACATGTACTAGGAGCTTCAGTCAAATCAAGAGAAATATTTTACAAACATATGAAGAACCATTTGATTTTGTAAAGCAAAGGGATGGAAAAAGGGAAATGAAACATCAAATATTGCTCACACCATGGAATAATTCTAAATCTAACCAAGTGTCTAAACCACAAAAGTCGTCATCTCGTGTTAAATGTAAGAGGGGCAAACAAAAATTAGACACAGTGACATTTGACATAAAATGTTCAAATAGAAAATGGAGGACATCAAAATACCTAGTACTTGCTTCAAGACCCAAAGCATAAACCATAAGATTCATGTTGTCCATTAATGGTGAAGTATTACCTAACCCAATTTCCGGTGAACTAAGTACCTCATGTTCAAATCAGGATATTAGGCCAATTTTATTGCGCATTCCATCTATCACTGAGGTACATACAAAATGTGTATGCCCAAGGCTTGCGATATCATGAATTTGAAGAATCGAAGTTACATAAATTGCATCAAATAAATTTCAAAGGACGAGGGGAAGAACCCTAAATTAAGTGGTGGAAAAATCGAAATGGTCATTTTGTTGTATTAACATCTTCAACAAAATTTAGGAGTACAACCATCAATCTGACCTACCTTCTTTCATAATAAAAGAATCAATCCGAACTACCTTTTTTTTCACTATTGAAACAAGGTTGCCATTCTTTGTGATAGGGTTGAAGGTGGATGTTATTGTTGTTGACAGTATCTTGAGATACATCAATGACCTAACCTATTTGAGGTATATTGTTGAAGGAATGACTTGATTAGGGTAGCCTCCAATTGATGCTCATCACCTTACATGAAGGTTCATAATTATATGCAGCTCCAATTTGCCTAAATGTGCACAGTAGTTCCTTTTTTATTCCTAGGGTGCCTTCTCCACGGTTGCAACAAACCCAGGACTGATGTTATTTATGCTGAGATTGCACCAATTTTTTTTTTTTTGTGGTTTGTTGAGAATTAATTTGAGGAAGCGACTTAGGGCAGAGGGTGGATGGACTGTCCATACACACCTGAAATGCTTAATCATTGCCTAGGATTAAAAGTGCTTAGGGTGAAGTTTTACTTCTATCTTATGATTTTTATCACTTCCTAGAATTATCATTAACATGCTGTTATCCATTTAAAGGTGTTCAAAATTATATCTGAAAAGGTCCACAGAATTATGTATATTAGGCTTCAACTTAACGACGAAATTCACAAGTCCAGGAAAATCTTCTAGTACATCTCCTTTATAGTAATGGACAAATAATGATGTTAGTTCTTGGAGATCCTATAGAGTGGATGTTTTAACCTCTTCAGTGCTACTCTGTAGTGCATAACCCAGCACTTCAGACAACAACCCTGTTGTATATGGTACCCATTCGATTTGATGCATAGCTTGGATACATATAGACATGGATGTTCTAAATGACATGAAGAAAAATCCAATCATACATAAACTAAGTTAGATCAATTTTGGAAACTAAGTGGTTAATCGAGTTCATTGCAAAATTGAGAAACTGGGTGGGGGATTCATCTCATTCAATTCAGGTTTCTAATTATTCTAACAAACTCTTGGAGCGCAATAAAGAGTGGGAACTATTTCTGAAGGTAAACCACTGCTCTATTCAGGTCGATTATTCACATAAAACTGCTCCCTACTTCCTTGCAGCCCCGATGATGGGTAGGATATGGTGAGCCAAGAGATAATGTTTCCCCTAGCTCTCATCTATCCTAGTGTAATGTGGCAATCTAAAGCATATAAAATTTCAGTTTGGAATCGATGTGGTTGTAGATGTTTTTCCACAAATACACAACAAACATCACAGCATGCCCAAAAAACCTAAAACCCTGAACCGGTTGCATGCCCAAAAAACCCTGTCACAGCATGCACAAAAAAATGAGGTGATGCTTACCCATTGAGCCATGAGCTCCTAAATCCTGGATCAAACCCGTGACCCACCGCGAAATGACAGATAGGAGCAACCAGGGATCAAATTTGAAGGGCAGTTCTTAATTTCGGTTTGAAGGGTGTATATTGATATCACCCTTCAATGATGAAAGGCTTCGAAAAAAAATACATTTCAATTGAGAATAATAACTTAATCGCACATTAAAAAAAAAGTCAAATAAAATATTTATTTTCAATTTAATTTATGCTACTTAAAATGCAATGAACCTAGAATTAATACAATGACAATAATTTCAAATTACATTATTTCTTTTCAAAATGAAATAGTACATTCAAGGTTTTTTAGTTGAGCAACCATTAAGTTCAATTTGAGTTCAAATTTTTGAAGGAAGTTGAAATGAGATTCATAGATCATGTACATTATATAATACTATGGAATACTTTTGAATTTATTAGAAAATAAAGTTTGTTTGAGTAACAACTGCAAAATCAAGGCCACGTAAAGATATAACAAGTTCCAAGTTGTTAGAAAGAATGTCTGGATAAGGGGTCGAGATCAATCCAAGCCAAGACCATAAGAGAAACACCAATGAAGCCACCAATGTGTGTTGTTAATACTTAATATTTCTACTCTTGCATCTACCTAATGAAACCATCAGAAATGAATACCTTTTATAAATGAATTTGACAACAAACTATACCATACCATTATGTCACATGATTTGTGTTCGAATATGAGTTTGACTAAGTTTAAATTGAGGTTCCCATTTGAATTTTTTTGATGAGATAAGGTTCCACACACATATATACCATGCTCTTATATAATATGGTTACATCATTTTCTTGAATGTATACACAATACTATTGTCATTATCAAGTGCTGAAAGAAATGTCTCACACAATACCACTCTCATTATCACTCATGGAAATGCCTCACATATTTTATATTTGCATTATTATATACTACTTTTTCTCTTTAATGTATACAGAATACTATTATCATTATCAAGTGCTGATAGAAATGTCTCACACAATACCACTCTCATTATCACTCATGGAAATGTCTCACATATTTTATATTTGCATTGTAATATAATACTTTTTAAATATTAAAATGTTGGCCTTGAAATTATTAAATGCTTAACACCACATTATGAATTGTGTGGATTACAATCCCCATGTCGACACAAATATGAGTCATGCCTAGACTAGATTCATATTAATTATTTTCTAATAAATATCATTTGTTGCTTGCAGTTGACGAAAGTTAAAATTAATGTTTTACGTGTAATTTGTAAGGCTGTCCTTTTAATGAAATTTAAACTCAATTTATGTACTTCCTTAAAAATGGTTAAAAAATGAAATTAACATTTTAAATGAATGCCATTTTTTTAATGGAACTTCTCTAACGTATTGAGAGGCCTTTGACAAGCTGTGTTCAATTTTGAACCCTGGGAGCTACTCTAAAATTCATAAAACTCTCCAAATTGCATAGAACTATGCAGAACGAGTCATCCATATTTTATATTATATGTATTTTATGTTTATTATGTTTTTTTATTATATATTATTTTATCATCATCATCCATATATAGGTAGTGATATGAACTTTTCACCAACATTAAAAATAAGTAAAACTTATTGTATTTCAAAGATACTTGTTTTGTAATCCACCAACATTAAGAATAAGAAAAAATTAGTTTATTTCAAATATTCATGTTAAAAAAAATTTGCATAATACTGGCAAACATTTCAATCAAAAATTCATCGTCATTTTCATCATCATCATCATCATCATCATCATCGTCATCTTCATCATCGTGATCAACATGATGATGACCATGACCATGAATACGATGACCATGGTGAAGATGATGGATGGTGATGGTGATGGTCAATATGGTAATCATTTTCACCATCACCATCCTCACCATCACCACCATAATCTCATCATCATCACCCTCTTCATGACAATGATGATAATGATGGGGGTCATGGTGATGATGATGATGTTGAGGGTCATGGTAATGGTGACGATGATGATAATTACGGTGATGGTGATGGTGATGGTGATGATGATGTTGATGGTGGTGATGGTGATGATGATGATGGTGATGATGATGGTGATGATGATGATGATGGTGTTCATGGTGGTGATGATGACGATGGTGATGATGGTGATGGTGACCATGATGGTGATGATGGTGATCATGATATTGATGGTGGTCACGGTGGTGATGATGGTGATGTGGATGGTGATGGTGAAGCTGATGGATGGTGATGTGGATGGTGATGGTGAAGTTGATGGATGGTGATGGTGATGGTGAATATGGTAATCATCTTCATCATCACCATCCTGACCATCATCACCATAATCTTCATCATCATCACCCTCTTCACCATAATCATCATTGTCATCATCGTGATGATAATGACAATGGCGATGATGATGGTGATGATGATGATGATGATGATGGCAAAGATGATGATGGCAAAGATGATGATGATCATCATATTCATCATCATCATCATCATCATAACTATCATCACCGCCATATTGATGATGTTGATCATCGTCGTCTTCATCATCGTGATCAGCATGATGGTGACCATGACCATGAATACGATGACCATGACCATGAATATGATGACGATCAACATGATGATGATGATGATGACAATGATGATGACGATGAGGGTCATGGTGATGATGACGATATTTGAGGGTCATGGTAATGGTAGCGATGATGATGATGATGGTGATGGTGATGGTGATGGTGATGGTGGTCATGGTGACCATGATGATGGTGATGATGATCACCATCACCATCACCATCACCATCCATCATAGTCACCCCTGTAAGTGGCATAAAATCTTGTAACATGAAATGTAATATGTGATTCTAGATTATGAGTAATGTAATATATTATTTTATTTAACCCAAGATCTTCACTATCTTTATTTTAACATTTTATATTTTTTATGCATTCCCATTTTATTTTTTTAAATAAAGAAAATAAATATTCAAAATGAGAAATATAATGTTAAGTCTTATCTAATGTAATTTAATTACAACTGAAAATTCAATTCCAATTAAATTAGTATGGAGCACCATGACCCAATTTTCCCTAATACCTCCCATCTAGTATGTTAAGTATCATTGTCTTCAAACACTTTTGGGAGGCTGCCAAGTGGATTTGGGTAATAGTCACTCCCGTAAGTGACATAAAATCTTGTAACATGAAATGTTATATGTGATGATGATGATTAGGGTCATGGTGATGATGATGATGTTGAGGGACATGGTGATGGTGATGATGATGACGGCGATGGTGATGGTGATAGTGATGGTGACGGTGACGGTGATGATGGTGATGGTGATGATGGTGGTCATGGTGGTAATGAGGGTGATGTGGATGATTATGGTCATGGTCATGGTGGTGATGATGATGATGGTGATAATGGTCATGGTGACCATGATGGTGATGATGGTGATCATGACACTGATGGTGGTCATGGTGGTGATGTGGGTGGTGATGACAGTGGTGATGATGGTGATGTGGATGGTGATGGTGAAGATGATGGATGGTGATGGTTGATGGTTATGGTGATGGTGATGGTGAAGATGGAAATCATCTTCATCCTCACCATCCTCACCATAATATTCATCATCATCACCCTCTTCACCATAATCATCATGATGGTGACATGGATGGTGATGGTGAAGAGCATGGATGGTGATGGTGATGGTGAAGATGGTGGATGGTGGATGGTGATGGTGATGGTGACGATGTTCATCATCTTCATCGTTACCATCATCACCATAATCTTCATCATCATCATGACCCTCTTCACCATAATCATCAGTGTCATCATCATCTCCATCATCATTGTCTTCATCATGTTGATCATCATCGTCTTCATCATGACATCATGATCATGATCATCAACACCATCATCTCCATCATCACCATCATCATCGTATTCATTTTCAAATTTAACATTTTATATTTTTTTATACATTCTCATTTTATTTTTTTAAATAAAGAAAATAAATCTTCAAAATGAGAAATATAATGTTAAGTCTTATTTAATGTAATTTATTTTTTTTATTCCATTTTTATATAAAAGACTTGTAACGTAAATTTTTTTATTTCATTTTGATATAAAAAACTTTGAATTATATTTTTAATGGAATTTAATTTTGTTTTTTTATTTGATTTTTATAATTAATTTTTTTTTAAAATTTTTTTTTATTTCCTTTTATATGAAATGTTTATTTATTTATTTTTGATTTAGTTCATTCCTACCCAGCCTAGATCATCTTGATCGGAGGTACAAACATCTGCTAGCTGTAAGGGCCACTGCAGCCATAGACAACCGGAAGGGCATGGACAACCGGGAGGTAGAGTAGGAAAACGAATCGCTAACTGCTATGTTTCTACTATCCCCTTCAACAGGAGCTGCCGTAGAACCTTTAGCTGGAAACCCTAGATTTTTCTCGTCACTGGATTTTGTCAGGGGTTTTCTCAACACAAGACCAATTTTCTCACCATTTGAAGCGGCACACACTAATTTTCTCCTCCATGGCCTAGTTTTCTCATCGTCTGGAGTGGCACACATTGATTTTATCCTCCATCTAAACCCGAATGTGTCAATACTCGATCAAACCATTGCAGAATTGGGGGATTTTTGAACGTTGGTTGGTCAAAACCACCTCCTCCACAATCAACTATCACAGTTGAAGAAGCCATTGATGTAGAGGGTTTTCTCAACTTGGTTGTAGCAGAAGCTGGCATTGACATAGAGGTTTTTGGCATTAACATAGAGGGTTTTTTCAATTCGGTGGTAGAAGTAGCTAGCACTGAAGAAGCTCTACCAGGCTAGGGCTCGGAATCTAGTCACAGCCCATTTGCAGGAACCACAAAGGAGGACGAAGAAAACAGAAGCTGTAGGAAAAAGAGGCAGAACAAGTGCCTGGCACCAACCTGTGGAAAGCTAGATATGGTATATAGTGTCAATGTGGCCATTGAGGAAGCGAAAGATATGGCTGACATGGTAATTTTTTGGAAAATTCATGGATGACACCCTACCCTTGAAGAGATGAACGGATGGGTTCAAACAAATTGGGAATACCTTTTATCATCTGTGACAGAGGTAGGAGAATTAACAAAGGGTTGGTATACTTTCACCCTCAACAGCAAGCATGACACTGAGAAAATATTAAAGAGAAGCTAGTTATATGGGATGATACCCATTCTGTTTAAGAGATGGACACCCATGTTCAATGCCGACAGTGAATGAATGGATACAATGACCGTATGGGTATGATTACCAGGCCTACTACTGGAATTATGGAACCCACCCTCACTGAAGGAACTCAGTAATTCCATATGGACATACCTGGAAGCAAATTTCTCATACCTACAAACCTAGAGGAGGGTTATGGCATGAATATTGGTTTCTATCGACATAAGAATAGAGTTGAAGGAGTGCCTCAACCTTATAAGAGGAAATGTAACTCAGTATCAACCATTGGACTATGAGGGTCTACCATTTATATGTCATCGGTGCCAGAAAGTGGGACATCTGGCACGAAAATGCCCTGTTGCAGCATCTACAGTGACAACACGTAAAACAAGGTACCCTAGGGATACCAAACCATAGGAAAAAGGGAAGAAATATTTAGCACCAGGCGCAAGAAGCTTTGAGATTTTTCTCCTACAGAACCCCCCTGAAGAGCAGACAAAACTTCGTACCGAAGAAAGCATGCAACACCTCACGGGTATGTCCTCTGTTGTTTCTATAAAGGAACAGTTAAATAATTTGATTATAAATGATGTTGCACGTACACACAACTACACTTCTGTGACAGTTCATCCCCCTCCCACCTAGGAAAAACCCCATCCCACCCTGCTTCCCTGCTTTCTCCCCAGTCCCTCTCAAAAGAGCGACCTATTTCCCCCACACAGTCTTGTGCTCCTGAACCCTTGATCAACTCATACCCTAATTATGACTCCATTTCCCCAATCAGATTTCAACTCCATTCAAGGGACATACCAGCTCAGGAAAACCCTTTATTCTTCTTGGTGGTGAACACAATTCTCCCAACCCAGGGGGAACGAAGAGGAAGACCCTCCTTCTTATCCTTTTCCCAGCAAAAATCACTCTGAGATCAATCAAATGGTAAGAGGAAGAATTTTTTGGGGCACTTAGAGTAGTGAAAACCCCTGAAGGGGATCGCAAATGAAATTCCTATCTCTCAACTACAGGGGTCTAGCAAGTACCTGGAAAAAAATTTCCCTAAAAAGAGTGATACAGGTGTAGAAACCTGATATCATTCTATTACAGGAAACCCTAGGCACTGAAGAGGAGGCATCTAGGGATTTGTCCTCTATTTCAAGCAGTTTCACCTTTCTGTCCTAGAGTGCAAAAGGTCACTCGAGAGGTTTAGCAATTGTATGGAACCCTACCATGTTGCGCTGTCAAAACTCATGGGGAGCCTCCTTTGGAATGGGGATGGAAATTTTATGGGTAGAAGAAAACCTATAGCTCAACCTTATAAACATCTATGGGCCTTATAATGGTCGAGTGGCTTTCTGGGAGTCAGTACAAGCCTCTCAGTTTCTAGAAAAGGAGAATGTGATTATCGGGGGGACATTAATTTCACCATTGCAACCCATTAGATCTAGGGTCCAAACACAAGAGTGGACCCCCTATAAGCATTAAGTTGGTGGACCTGGATCCTCAGAAGCCCAAGTCAAGTTGGACAAACAGAAGAACAGGGAAAGACTGAATTGCAAAAACACTATATAGATTTTTGGTAGGGGGAATTTTACTAGAGTATGATCTACAATTCAAGGAATGGGTAGACTTATAAGGGGACTCATATCATTACCCCATTAGCCTGGAAGTATCAAGAAACCCTCAAAAAATGTGCTATCCTTTTAAATTTGGTGGTGCAGCCTGGATTAAGCATGACGAGGTACCTGAGCTCATAAAATCAAACTGCAACCCTTATGCAGCAGAAGCTTAATCAAATGCTGCAACACATTTTTTCCAAAATTTGGCTCGAGTTAAGAAGATACTGAAGGAATGGGAAAAAACAAAAAAGACACAGGATGAACAAGCCTTATTAATTTTTTGAACACAAAGACGGGGAATTCTGTGAGTTTCACCATAGACCTTTTGTGGAAGCCTTTGTTGTAAGGCATCTTGTTTGACTATTTTGGACACACATATCTAAATACCTCTCTTAAACTCTAATTTTTTCAGATCTATTCTTCTCTCAGCAAAAGGAGCATAGGCTACAAGCCTAGCTCATTTTTGTAACTATGAAAAGGCTCAGGGGTAATATAAACAACAACATCATAGCACTTATATCTAGATTTTTTTTGGCATAATCTCTTGGGGTAGAGATGATTAGATGGTAAACTATTTTATAGTGGAATAGTGGTTGTTATAGCATGCTGGTTGTATAAGTAGTGGTACGCATCTGCATACAATTTTGTACAGACTTATTTGTATTTTAGTAAAATTTCTAGCTTCTTTTCCTATGGAGAAAAAAAAAACTTGGAACACAAATCAATCAAAATAAAAGGAAAGATTAAAAATGAAATGCTCAAATTAGAAATTGTATTTTAAATTTTTTTTCTGTCATTGTAATAAAATTGAAGTGTCAATTTTAAGCTAGCATCTGGAAAATGTTTTTTGTTTATTTATTTATTTTCATGTAATTGAATATATAAGCCTTATTTATTTAATTGTTGTCAATTGGATTAAAAGGACACAACAATGCAGAATTCTATGACATGGTGGGCTTGCTATTGGAAATGGGTCAATGGCAGATCAGAGAACACCATGGGGAGCTTATTCATGAATATTATCATCATCCATTGAAGGAATGATCAGGGAAGCTCATATTACATTTTTTTTCTCTGTTTTTCTAAACTGTTTATTACATAATCGGTTATATCAGCACTCTATACTACCTGAGTGGGCTATGACACCAGTTAACTACTTTTGATATTTATTTTTGGACATATTTCAGTAAGTGGCTAGAACTTGATATGTCAGTTTTTTTGATATATGTGGGTAGAAGGGACTGTATTTGTCCCTTATTTTGTACTCTTTGTATGGACCTTTATGGTACTTTCCAAATACACAAGTAGTGTATCTACAAAATGAAATTTTGTTCTGATGAAATTATGAAATTATGATGAAATTCTATTGTATAGTTAAGATTCTATAAAATGAATTTTATCAAGAGTACATCAAACAAATATGGACAATCTGCCAAAATTGTTAACATTCAATAATTCTACTATTTTTACTCGTCAAAATTGCATTTCAATAATTCCACTAGTTTCACTCATAAAAAATACATTAAACAAATATGAACACTTTGTCCTACATTTGTTCAATGAGAATAATTTGATTGGTTTTTATTGTCCCAAATAGTTAAAACAACATAACATACCAAAGAGTATATCTTGATGAAATTATGATGAAATTCTATTGTATAGTTGAGCTTCTATAAAATGGTTTTTATCAAGAGTATATCAAACAAATATGGACAATTTGCCACAAATGTTAACATTGAATAATTCCACTATTTTTACTCATCAAAATATGATTTTAATAATTCCACTAGTTTTAGTCATCAAAAATACATTCAACAAATATGAACAGTTTGTCCTACATTTGTTCAATGAGAATAATTTGATTGGTTTTTATTATGTCCCAAATAGTTAAAGCAACATAACATGCCAAAGAGTATACTTAATGTGCAACAAATGTAAACTTATGGTACAAATTCAAGATAGATAATTCGAATAAGTTATACAATGACTACTTGAAGAATAAACCATTAAAATACTCCAATACATTCCTATATCCAAATCACATGTTTCCCTCAAGGGTAATTATATGACGTATAAGCATGTATTCATTGTTTCCCAAGAGAGTAGTTATATGACTTGTATGAATATGTGTTCATTCATTACACATGTAGTTCCTTAATTTGGTCCAACAATGTTACATATACATTTTATTGCATAAATGTTCCTGTTGGGGTGATATAATATATATTAACTCTATGTGTGCCCCTCTTGGGTCATAACAAAGTACTTTTCCCTCAAAGCTTTTCCCTCAATGTATTTGGACCATTAAGTGAATCGACAAAACATATGTGGATCACCTGATAAAACATGGATAACCAAAAACACTATGTATATAAGGCCACTGATCACATCAAAACATAATTTCTTGCCTCTTAAATATGAACATGTATCTCAACGCTATCTGTAACAAGTTCCATTGGAGGAGTCAAATAGAAATAGTGAAAATTAAACACTAAAATGATAGAAATAACTGTTTTTAATTTATTCTTCATTACCATTCATTGAGCTCCTCTCTGTTTCGAGAATAATTTAATATTCTCTACTAAACAGGACCAACCACATGAAGGTGGAAGCTCTTATGGCC
>LPNX010798683.1:239603-289956 GCA_001517045.1 Pseudotsuga menziesii
AATTGCTAAACTAGGACATTACTATTCATGATTAATAATTTATGCATAGAATTAATGTGTCTAGCTTTTCCATTATGTGTGTGTGTGTGTGTGTGTGTGTGTGTGTGTATTGAATCACTATGGGTATATTTTTAATAATTGTTACATTGTGAATTGAAGCAATGTTGGTATATTTTTGCATGCAAGATTAAGACTACATGATCATATAGCTCATTAATGCTCTCCATTTCAATTTTTCAAATTTGGAATTAAATGATATGATTCATTTGTCTTTTTTTTATAAAAAAGAACTAAATTCACTTTCTACATAAATACTTCAATTATAAATTTTTGAATACAATTTGAAAGAGATGTGTCCTGATGTCAAGAGTCATGAAACATGTGTTAAACCAAATGTTGATGCCCCTATTGCACATCCAATATTGGATGTTAGACTAATAAAGGACATGTCAATGTCTTCAATAATTAAAACCATAAGAAAACATGCAATTGGTAGATAATTTTTTATTTCACATAGATGTTGCCTAGTGTCAGTAATTGAAGTATATGCGCTAAACCTAAACAAAAACACAAGAACTAAATTCATAATCGAATCACATTCATAAATTATCGATTTATGATTAAAATTTGAGAGAGACGTGTCCTAATGGACAACATAAATTGAGCCCAAAATCTGACACTTTGCATGTCTGAAATTCGACACTTCCCTGACGTATCTTCGACACATGCACATTTTTTGGCCGTCGGTGGAATACCATTGGATATTCGGCGTGTTGTCATTTTCGGTCGAAGATCCGATGCAACCATGGTGTTGAATATTATAAATTTATCTGTTTCAAAGTGTCACTAAAAACTTGTAAAAACCATCGAATATCCGACACTTACTAACACTTGAAGGGTCAGCCTTCCGATGGGCTGAAGTGTTGGAGGCATGGCAAAGCCATCGGTGGTTTTTTGGAAAGAGTCAAATATTCGACGGGAAAAAATCGGTTGACCATCCGCTGAAGGTGTCAGAGCTTCAACAAAAGCGCTAGAACGACGTTAGAAAAATGACGCTTGGTGGTAGAATTAACAAAAACAAATGGACATATTTCCATTCAGGAAGCGGCGTAGTGTAGTTCAACATATAACACCCATATGTATGGACAAATATAAATAGTACATAAAGGTTTAGGAAAACATTTGAAATGTTTAGTTAAAGAAAATATGAAGTAGTGGGATCAAGTTTTGGTGCATACAGATTCTGTATACAATAGTTGTATAAATAGGTCAACAAAATGTTCATCATTGAATTTTATGCATCAAAATAATCTAAGTAGTGTTTTAGATATGATATATTTTCACTCAACATGTCCAAATGAGTGATAATATAGAATCATTTTGTCAAACACATAAATAAAATGCATGCTCAAGTCCAAGTCAACCGAAGGACTAAAATCTAAAATATACGTAGTTTGTTGATGCCCAATGGAGATATAAATCACTTGAGAAGAACTCAAAACATTATAAAGGATAGAAAAATAATTTAGTTGTCAATTAAAGATAAGGGCCAGAGAGAAGTGTTGTTATTTACAAAGAACTTCATACATGCA
This sequence comes from Pseudotsuga menziesii, assembly GCA_001517045.1. Lineage (NCBI taxonomy): Eukaryota > Viridiplantae > Streptophyta > Pinopsida > Pinales > Pinaceae > Pseudotsuga > Pseudotsuga menziesii. Next base: position 241,196 of record LPNX010798683.1, read on the forward strand.
AGAAAGGATACCAAGGACTGTTATGAAATGGTGCAAATAAGAGTCTTAGATGGAATAAAGTGCAATAATGTTGAAAAATGTGACACTAAGAAGGAAGTATTAGTATAATTGAGTAAAATGCTAGAAGGATATGTTGAGATTACACATGAGATTCCAAGCAGTTTTCCTCCAAAGAGGAAGATTGGGAACAAGATAGACATGATTAATTCATCCATGTATGTACATGATTAAGTAATTACTCTTCTTCATATTACACCATTTATTCTTCAAGTTAAATGGCATACACAACTTGTCAAGTATCTCTTTCCCATGTTCCAATATCCATTTCCATGGGATTACATTGGTTTATCTCATTGGAAATATCTGCATACTTTTATTTGTGAAGAAAAACTTCCCTCAAAATGAGCCAATTGGATTCTATATCATATTATTGAGTTTTTTGGTAAGCTGGAAGGTCTGTTTTGTAAGAACGTACATGGAAATCAAAAGTTTCACCTAGAATGGTAGATGTATATAATTTTAAATATGCATCATGCATGGAAATCACACATTGCAATAGTACAATGATCCTCTTTTGCAAATTTGAAACAAATTTTTTCACATGAACAAATTGATGTAAATCACTTTTCAATGTTTCGATACGATATTTCAATCACCTTTCAATGTTTCAATAGGATATTTCTCTAGTGTAGAAATACAAGTTTTTTGATACTATGAATAACAACACAATTGCAGCAAGCATTAAAAAGACAAAAATGATAAATTCATTTTCTCTAAGAAAGAAGGATTGAATTGAATTTCCACTAAGTAAGACCAAATATTTTGTGCAGAAATAAATTCCTAAAATGCAGGTCCCTTAAAATATGAAGACATCCACATGAATCATGATAATCTATGGAGATACCCATCAAACGTTTATCATACAAATACAATGAACCAAACTTATGCAAAAAAAACTATTCATGTTATTGTCTATGACATATGGGAGATCTATATTGGAAGTATAGGTTTTCCTTATTGGTTTTGAAATAATGATTGCTAGGAAGCGGCCCCAACATCATGGTAATCTAAAGAATTAATTACACTGACAGACATAATATAAACGGTAAAATTCATGAATATAGTATGCCAAATATGTCAAGGTGATCAAGATATGGTTGATCAAAACAAAGATACTAAGATATTTGTTTTATGTGTGATACCTTTCGATCATTCTTGAGGGAATTTCATGTTGTTTCATGAGGGTTCTTGAGGGAATTTAATACTACAAAGATAGCATATCAATTTATTAAATGAGCATTATTGAACATCCGTTGATTGCTTGAGCATACAAGCATCAGATGTGCCACACCCTTGTTTATATTATTTTATCGTGCACAGACCTAGAAAATACCACTAACTTATAAAAGAAATTTCAAAAATATCAAAGGTATGAAAGCTTTACCAATGGACCAGCTAGCAAAGAAGTTCCAGAATATGCAATAGAAACAAACCTTCAGCACAGAAACCTACAACTAAATGTTCATAAAATGCCATCAATATTTTCATAAGATTCCTTAAGAAGCAATCATGTTCCCAATTGAATAAGATGTACTGTATACTGACCTATTGATTGATCATCAATGAGGAATTTTCCCATGTCAAGCTGAAGGAAATAGAAAAATCGGTTTATTAGAGTATAATAATCCCATGAAATACCTACTAGTAACTATGACTCATACAAAGAACTTGGTATGCATGTGTTTATCCTTAAATATAGTCAATCTTAAACCTGGAAAACTAACATGATTTTATTACATACCTTCCAGTAACCCTTTCAAGGAATAGGAGCATATTGATGTTTACCTCTGAAGTGATTAGGATCAACACCACCAAAAGTCATGGCTGCAAATGGGCTTTCTTCAATAAAAACATTTTTTCCTTGGGAAATAACCTCGAAACAGTTTCCAACAAATGTGAAACTGTTGCCTTTAGCGAAAACATGTCATACCAAATCTAGTGATCTATTATTGTAAATCAATGAAAATGACTGATACTCTTTTTCAGGCTATGGATACCTCTGGAAGATTACCTGAAAACAACAAAAATAAACAGTTTTTATAACTTAAGCATTCAAACAATGCCTTCCAGAAATAAAGTATCAAATAGATCTTTATTTTTTCAAGCAGATCTCAATACTTTGTACCATAATTATCAATGCAGTTATTTTTATTTTGTATTCCAAATTTGAGATGTTTGCTCTAAGTGACCACTTTAAACTCGGTGATAAATTGGAAGCAATAAATAAATATATAAATGCCTAATAAAATATTTTCACAAAGAAGACTTTGTAACAAATTAGCAATTATGAGTAATAAAGTGCACAGTGATGTTGTGGGCAAAAGTTACAATGGAAACTGAAAATACCAATGTGCCCCATGCCCAACTGAAAACCTACAGGGATAAGCACAAATATAAACATAGGTTTTCCACTGCACAATCAAACATGATAGTTGAACAATATATGAGATTAAGAAACAAATTACAAAACTACTGGAGAAAGATAAACTTGGGCAGATAACAATATACTCATGCAGAATAATAGGGAAACAACGCTTCAGATTCCATTTTCCTCACATGTCTATCTATCTTTTTCTATCTTTTGACCTTTTATATTCCCATCAAACTGAAATTCCTATCATATTTCTTGTAATGAAATGCCTACAATTAATTTTGTTGTCATAGCTATATGGAATTGGTAAAGTATTACCAAGGGGCCAATTATCATGATAAATCAAACTATTCAAGGTAATTGTTTAGATCAGATAGAACAAATTTCACCTTAATGTATGGTAATCATCATCATCAACTAAATTTTTGTGTGTGCACATGCATAAATACCCAATACACAGCTCAATCAAACAAAAGAAAACATAATTATACCTTGATTTGTGGATCTTCACATTGTCTTCTTATGCTTTACCTTTCAAAACATCATTCAACATACTTCATATTTTGTCTTGTTGCAATAGTTTCATGTTAGGACCCATAAAATAAATTTATGTTTTTTTATGAAAATAACAAAACCAATCTAAATAAATACATTTCTATTACAATGTAAATTACAATATTATTCAACTATTCAAGTAAATTAATTGTTAAGAATAGATCACCCGATAAAACATGGATAACCAAAAATACTATGTATATAAGCCCACCGATCTAATCAAAACGCCATTTCTTTCCTCTTAACTATGGAAATGTTTCTCAATGCTATCTGTAACAAGTTTCAATGGAGGAGTCAAATAGCAATAGTGAAAATTATACACTAAAATTATAGAAATAGATGTTTTTTAATGTATTCTTCCTTACCATTGATTGAGCTCTTCTTTGTTTCAAGAATAATTTAATATTATATACTAAACAGGACCAACCATGTGAAGGTGGAAGCTCTTATGGCCCCTCCCCCCTTTCACATCACTCTCAACTCCCCAAACCCAATGCATCTACTTTCAAATAACAATTTATTTCACTATTTCACAATCCAAATAACAATGCATCTACTGCAAATTATTTCACTCAATAGTTGAAAGATGTTTTCATTAAATCATTATTTAAATAATTCATTAAGCCATTCAATCATTCAACATTTGAAAAAACCATTCATTAAACCATTCATTTAGTCAATGGTAGAAAACAAAATCAGTAAACGATTCATTAAAGCATTCATTCAAACATTCATTCATGAAACAGAGGAAAAAACCATGAAATGTTTTTTTTTTATAAATAAGAATTACTCAAAATTTGTTTAGTCACTTCCTTTTTACTTTTCTTCTCTTTAGATATTTAGTTAGAGTCACATCTTCCAGAATCTGATCATCGGTATCCCTACTAGTCTGCTCGCAAGGTTGAACTTCAGGCGAGGGGCACTGAATTTCTACAATAATGTCAAAATATTTCATTAATATATTTATATTTTGATAAATATGAGTAATTCATTTAAAAAAACAGTATGAATGTGTTTTTTTACCTTCCATGGGCACATCAACATGTTCAACATTATCTTGTACAGGCCCAACCTATTCAGTGTTTCCTGCATCTACATGCTCTGGAGTTGAATTGTGTAGAACTAGAATTAATGTTCATCATCTGCAATGTTCTATAAAAACCAGTAGCACATTAATAAATTCATTACCAGGATGAGAAGCATGATATTCATTTGGTTGGTCATGTACATCCTCGACATGAACGGGATCATTACTTTCCTGCACAAAAAGGAATAAATAATTTATGTTAATTTATTTATAAGGAATAAATTCCATGAGCATTAATACATTATCATTAAACTATACAATTTTTACATACCTGGGCACCAGATGGATCAGCAGAAGATCATCTAGTATGCCCAGACAAGCTTCTCTGATGTTCAACAACGGCGTCAAAGCCCTGTTTGAAGCCAAGCTTCATGTAATCCCCACTGGGCAATTCTTTGAACCAGTTGGCCTTCATATTTTCATGATGTCATTAATTTTACATTTTTTTCCAGAACAAAACAAAAATAATAATATGTATGATATTTGTATGCAGATTCAGGTTTTGCGATACTTACATATCAGGCTACCAAGTTGGAGTAACCACTAGGGCCAAGCTTGTGTTGGCCAATTTTTTTTATTCTTTCCTTGGTGGCCTTAGATGTGTCCGAGAGCCTAATTAAGTTTTTAAATATTTTAGTCAATGTACCAAAATTGATATAAAACTATTAATAATAAGGCTTGCCACTACATCATGGAATGTATTACATACCTCCCTGTTCTAGCTGGTGGTATCTTTCCTGATTTTCTCAGGCCCTTCTCTTTTCCATCTTCCACGAGGGATTTCCACTCCATAGATGGAATCATTGGAGGGAATTCATTCCTAGGGTTCTTTTTTAGGTGAACCCTATACTGGTCTTGGACAATCTTTAGATGTTTTCCAGCCTTTTTTAGGACCTTTGATGTATCAAAGGTATATTTTCCGAACAGACTAACTAAGCAATTAGTCAGATCATCCTTTAAAGATTTTGGCTGCTTGTTCCACATTGTGCGGATGGTGGGACCAAAGATATCCAAGGCCAAATCAGTCATATGTTTATAAAATATATCATTTCCTACAAAACATTAATGCCATCATTAGTCAACATTAAAAAATATTATCGGTATATTAGACACAAATTATAAAAACTAAATTGAACAATCTATAATGACGTAGAATCCTCTCTATCTTTATTGGAACCATTTCTTCATTCACCAAAAATGTACACAATATTGAACTAGTTCTAGTGACATGATAAGGTCTAGGAAATGCTTCCACATCTCTATCTAACCCTACATCCACCCCTTCTTCTGCATCATCTGTTGTGGGTGGGGCAACATCAACTACACCCTCTATTGCCCTCGGGGGTGTCGTAGAGCATGTTACCAACTATTCAGTGGACAGTATGGGAGCAGCATGTGGTGTACATGGAGTAGTTTGGTCACTAGGACCAACATTGCCTTGACCACCACTGATAATCTCCATAGCACGTTGTAAATTCAAACCATTGTATTATAAGTTCAATAGCATATAAAATCAAATATTATAAAGTTTTTATAAATGAATTTACATTATTATTTGAGAACTTACATCCAATTGTTTACGTTGCTGTAACAACAATTGAATCCTTTTTTTGACCCCTTCTGTTTGTGGAACTACCAATGTCAGAAGAACCAGTTCTTCATTTTGTTTTTCCCTAGTATTTTGTAGCACCCTCAATGGGTCTGCAAACTCTCTAATTTCACTATCTCTCGTAAACCAGGAGACCTCATTTTGTAAAGAGTTTTGAGACACAGTTTCATAAACCGAATCCCCTGTCTGCAATTGAAATATATAAAACATTGCTTAGTCTTTGAAGCAATAGTGTGCACAAACAATTATATTAAAAACAATTGTCTATCATGATAGAGTCATAGTATTACATCTAGGATTACCTAACTCCTAGACGAGGGTGTGGTCTGATAAAAAAATGGGGACTTACCTTGATCATCCACCTGCAAAAAAAGTAGAGAACATTATCACAATGAACGCAATATGTAAAAGATAAAAACTACATAACAAAAATAAACATTATGCTACATGTTTTATGTGTACATTTTTGAAGTATTTAGAATGTGGAATTACATTTAGGTTTATTGGTTGCCTCGAGGCTTCGGTCATCTGATCAACAGCTGGGAACTTTCCCCGGTCAATTTGCAAAAAAGGTAGACAACATAACCATCATGAACGCAAACATAAAAACAAAAGAATACATAACAAAATAAAAATTATGCGTCATGATATAAATGTTTACGATTTTAAAGTATTTGAAATGGAGAATTACATTCATGTTTGACTGTTGCCTCGATGTTGTAGTCGACTGATCAATAGCCGGTTGGATTCCCTCATCAATACTATGCATGGAAAATATATAATATTATATAAATGAACCTCGTATAGTAATAAAAATACATAACAACATATCTGTATGTCCATCCTAAATTTATTACATTGGAAATATTGATGTATACCTGATGTCTTGACTCAGGTTGACAAACATCTACAGAGATGGAGGTGCCCTTGAGAGAACCCTGCATAAAAAACATACTAAAAGTTAACTAAGGAAACATGAAAAGTAGAAAATTACAATTATATGCTAACGAAAAATCTTATAGATGTTAAAATAATTAATAAAAGGTTGGTTAAATTGTTTGTTGTACCACAACCATACTAACTGTGTTTGTATCTACACAATTCAAATTGTAATTAATAAGCAGTTCTTTGCCAACAGCTATTGATTTAATTGCACATACAAAGACACAGTTTCCTTCACGTGACTCAAATATGCAAACTGGGTTGCTTTAGTGTAGACATCCATTGTGTATTATTTATAAACCCCGCAATATTACCAGTTTTTTTTGGCCTTCCATCCATGTACAACGTTGCTCCTTTATTTTGAACTTTGTCTTTCAATTGTATATAATTCGCTAACAACCCATATCTATGCATACTTCATGTATATTGGACCAGGCGCATCCAATCACTGTAGTTGTAACAAGGTCCAACATACTCCATCAATTATGTACATCTACCATATCCAACCTTTATTCCGTCCATGCAAAACAACCCCAATCCATGCAATGATGATGGTGCAATTCTATATATCCTATTATTCACACAAAAATCAATGTTTACTTAAGGAAGATCCCTAGGCACCCATTGTTTCACTAGGTGTTTGTACCTATTGGTAGCCAGCAACAACCCCTTCATTTTTCATTTGAGATGAAGGGTGATCAACTCTCTTTTATGATTTATCTATTAAAGATTAAAAAAGAGTGCCTTCAGAATCTTCGATTCTGAAGGTACTCTCAATTGTAGAAGAGTCAAATGAAAACATTTTCATAACTTTGATAATTAGCAGCTGTCAGTTTGGCATAAATTTTATATATAATCAATTCTATCATTAATTAATTTATCTGATTATATATGTTGATTTAAGAAATTTAAAAGGATAGTATGCTAATTGGTTTTTAAATAAAACATATTTCGAATTTGTTTTGAGGTTTAGTATTGATAAGATATTACAAGTTCTTGAAATCCCTAGAACTAAAGGTGAATTATTAATTAAAATTCTTATTAGACCTAAAAGTTCACATTTCATATGTAACTTAATATCACATCATTACTTTGTAAAAATTGTATATACATAGCTAGTGAAAAGCAAATAAATGATTTTCATTTTGAAATTTTCATGATGTCATAGCCTTACAAGCTTTATATCCTATCGAATTTGGTTTTTGATATTAATGGGCGGGATTTTGTAAAATTTTAAAACCATATTTCAAAATGAAACTTTATGTATATACATGGTTTAAGTGTTAATTTGGATAATTAGTTAGTTATATTTCAAGAACATTAGGATTTACTATTTTAACACTATATTGTCATGTTAATAAACACGACCACCTTTCATGTATGATCTGGAGTAAATCATCAATTGGCCGTTTTATGAAGAGATATGACTCATATGGCTGATAAATGACACCTGTTAACCAAGATTGCTGTGTTGGTATGAAGATTTGGTTAACTCCTTTCATATCAATTAACAGCTATGAGTGAAATAATGAAATCGTATCAGCAAGATTTAATGTTGTATATGACTGATAACCATTCCATTTCATGATGATGTACGAGCTCATCATGCCAAACTGCGTGTAATTAATGTATTGAGTTATGATTCATGAATCGAATGATCTTTGATATGAAGAATTGGTTAATAGTTGTAGTTAGTCATGGCTATTTATTCATTTATCATAGCAAAGCACTAGTTGTAGTATTCATCATCTCTAAATTCGGTTAAAATGGCCAAACTTGGAGCCCTCATCTCTATCAAGTATGAAGCATGTGAGGATTTGAAATTTCATGTGATGTATTCCACTTGGGTGCCTACCCCTTCCCTCTTCACGACTCCATTCATTTCAATTTGTAACTAGGGTGGTAGTGAGGGACCTATGGCTCCGCTTAGTCGTTTTGAAATCTCAGGACCGGAGCTTGTTGAAGTAGATGAGAAAGATTCTCTATTATTTGAAAATATTGGATGGGGGCAGCTCTTCAGGTGCTTTAGTGGCCATAACGTGGAGGTTACCAAACAGTTTGCGTTGAGTTTGAAAGAAAACGTAGCACAGATTGGGGATTTTGAGTTTATCTTTGATGAAGATAAAATTGCAGAGGCTATGAAGCTTCCACAAATTGGAGAGCGATGGTTTAAAGGTGGGAAAGTGAATAAGAAGAAATTTCAGTCCTTGCTATTGCCCTTGCCAGCCAGTGAAAAACTGAATATTTGGGTTTCGGTTAAGTTTCTAAAGCCATAGAACTGAAACATAGGGTGTATGAGACTAAAATTGCTGAACTGAAACATGAACTAAAGGAGTGTCGAGCAAGCGCATCCTTGAAAGACGAGGAGAATAAGACATTTGAGGCAAAGTTATTAAACTAGATTAATAGGTGGAAAGAGATGAACATCAAGAAAAACCAATACAAGAAAGAAAAAACATCAATGATACATACAAATTGACATTTGCTCGAACAAGTAGAACAACAGAAGCTAGTAATCATCGGGCTCAAAGCCAAGCTCTCTGAGGCCATGAGAATGATTAATTTACAAAGTAGGACCTGATGATTGTTTCTAGTTTCAAGTATATGGTTTGTCTCTCTGTCAACAGGTAATAAAAGTTTTTTTGTGCATGCCTGTAAAATCACAGATTTTACAGGCATGCATATAACTTATGGTTTTTTTTGTTGTTTCTGTTAAAATTGGTTTTAATAAGATTCCTTTGTTTACTTAAACAGGTGGGCATGTTATCACTATCCTCTGCCGATCCAGGACATTTTGGATTTCAGTTGGAAAATGTTGATGTTGATTGAAGACTGGAATTTCGACACAGCCACAAATATGCTAGCTCCCTTAAATCAGCAGATGTTTCAGGCTAGTCCTTTTTTTTTTATTGACAAGTGTCTGTTGGAGAGATTCGATGCAATTTAATAGTGATAAGACTCCTATAGTATTGCATGCAGAATTTATTAGAAAACTGAATCGAAAGATTAGTAGTATTATATAAACTGGTAATTTTTATGAGATAGGGGGATGGAGTGACTGAAGAGAATCATACTTGAAATATTATTTTGATACTAGTATTGTTCCTGACTGAAGTTTTTTCTTTGGAAGTGGAATGTGACTGGAAATCCTCAGGCTGATATTGTGATCGGTATTATTTTGGATACTCTTTTATATTTCAGTATATAATCTTATACTCATAATATTGATGCAGTATACTTGGTTATGCTTGTGTTCATTAATCTATATTACACTTTGTCAACACTATATTGTATTTGAATTAGTATGTTATTATAGTTGAATTAACTAGTGTTCATATTGAAAATTCGAGATATAATGTTATACACATTTATGTCTGTTTGATCTCATTTGTATGTTTGCAATGATTTCATTCTGAACATTATATTTTATTCAAATATTTAATGTTGTTCATTAGTTGTTAATTAATTTAAACTTTTCAGAAAATCTGAAGTAATTGCTTATTTCAATTTCTCTGTCAAGGTAATTTACAACAGAATGATTTGGAATGTATGGTTTAAATATTGTCATTTAGATCTTACTTATTTATCATTATGTTCATCATTATATTAATTAATCATTCATATAATACTCGAATTGCTCTCAGCTGAGATAGGATAGTTAGGATAGTTTAGTTAGTATTATTATAGTATAGTTTAGATTTAACAGTTGTTAAATAAAATTTTCGTAATTTTTCATAGTCATTTAAAATTTAGGATATTAAATATAAAACCCTCCAAAATCAAAGACTTTCCTTAAGAAAGCAGGTTTAGGATAATTTAGGTAGTTGAAAACTAATTTTAGGGTTTAGTTAGATAGGAATAACTTTAGGATAGACTTTTACTGAATTTTAGTTTCTCCCTAAGAGAAAAATTCAGTTGGTAGCAGGACCAAAACTTGTGAGATTTTGCTATTCCAAACACACTGGAAGCTGCTTTAAGCTAATTGTGTGGGCATAATCTCCTTGTTGGCCTAGGTCAAAAAATCAGGCCAACAAATGGCGCTAGAAGGAGGGCCTGTTAATGATTAATGGCAGGAAAAACAAATGAGAAATTTTCAACCAGCCAACATCCTCCAGAAGTCAACAGATCACTGTTTATAGAAACTGTTAGGAGCATCCTTGAACGTGATCATATCACATCTCCATTTACTCCTGAACAAAGTACTCAAACTTTAGAATAATCATGACATATTATTACAAGAGCATATGCCAATCAACTTGGTGTATCTCCAATAGATTATAGTCTACCTAGAAAACAATGACGTAATCAGCAATTGAACGTAGTTACTCAAGATTTGGAAGAAGCTGATAGCACTCCACGTTATCAAATTAGAAGTCATCCGAGACAAATTACTCAAACAAACACTGCTAGAAGACTAACTGCAGAAGGCGGTTTTGATCAGCCACCTTCTCCTCCAGAATCACCACCTGATAGCCCAAGAGCATCTAATTCAGGAAGTTCTTCAGGTTCTGAGAGAAGCCTTATGGCAGGAAACGTACCTGTACGATGAGGAGCTAACCCTCCACCCAATCCACAACTCCCTTGGTTGAGAACAGGTGTTGTAGCTGTCCCTGGTGTACAACACCCTTTTCCTAAACACTTAGATAAAGTTCTTCCTAAGTTTAACCCAGATGATAAGGAACCTACAGAGGTGCATGTAGACAAATTCATGTTAGCTGTTCAAACCTTGAACGTTCAGCATGAAGATGTAGTTTGTCGATTGTTTCCTCTAACTTTTGAAGGAAGAGCCTCTACCTGGTACTTTTCATTAGTACAGGGATCAATCACAAATTGGGGTGAATTTAATAAAGTTTTTTTAGATAAATTTGGGGAAGATAAAACACCTGCTCTTTTAGCCCTAGAATTATCTCGAATTAAAATGGATTCTAAAGAAATAATTAAAGATTTTAACTAGAGGTTTATAACATTAAAAAATAAAATTCCAGTTGCTTCTCAACCACCTGAGGATATAATTATTGAAAATTATACTTCATCCTTACCAAAATATTCTGGGATGTTTGTTAAGAGAGCTGGGAAAACAACATTAGTAGAAACTTTTGAGGAAGCCATTAAAGTCGAGAAGGATTCTATGTCCTATGAACCAGATAGAAGTGGGAAATCTGATACTTTTCCTCATAGGAAGATTGAAAAACTTAATTCAAAAAAAGATAAATCATTTGATGTAGAACGGATGCAAAATGCTATTCGGAATTAACCAATGAAGTTGTAGGATTAAAGAAAACCAATTCTGAAGCTTCCTCTTCTAGGGGATATTTCAGAAATCAGTTCAGACAAAATCTGAATACAACTAATAAAACAAATACACCACCTGACATAGCAAAAAATGAAGAAATTTTTAATACAATTCGAGCTGTTTTATCTTTATTTGAGACTCCTTCTAATCAAGAAATAACAGAAAATGAAGAAGAAGAGGAATCAAAAAATGAGGAAGAATCAGAGGAACCTCAACAAGTTAACGGTCATTTCTGGGACAGCCTTGTAAAGGAATATGAGAGTAAAATCCCACCTATAGGACAACATGCCTATAATAGTCGTAGTAGAACATTTGCAAACACTCCAGGATCTTTGTCAAGTTCTACTCATGACAACAATAATTCAGAGCCTAATAAACAAACAAAACTACCCAACCCATTCAAAATGCTCCAAAATTAGATTTACAATATGATATAATTGACGATTTAGAGAAGACACGTGCAAACATCAGTATGTACGATATTCTTCAAATTTACCCAATGCCTAACAGTCATGTTATAAATCCTGTTATGAGTCCAATTATTCCTAATGCAAAACAAAATGTTGCTGCAAACAGTTCTAATAATGATTCAACAACAACTGATAAAGGAAAATCAACAGCTGACAAAGCCTCGCTTATAGGTAAGAATTCTAAATCAACCACACCCCCATTCTTACTTACCTTTGAGATTTTCAATAGGAACGTTCACAATTGCATGGTAGACTCCGGAGCATCCTCCAATGTGATGCCTTTATCAGTATGCAAAAGGTTGAATGGAAAATATGTTCCATCAAATTCCCAAATAACTCAACTAGACAGGACGAATGTGAAGGTTGTAGGGGAGATGAAAGATGTTTTAGTCAGGATTGCTTGTAACCCTTCAGTTTATCAAATTATAGATATTGTTGTTGTAGATATCCCTGATGCATATGGGCTATTTTTAAGTAGAGATTGGTCTCAACAATTGAACAGATTCTTTACCACAGATTGGTCAACATTATGGTTACCTAAGAACAGAAAGTCAAATCAAATAAAGATAAATAGAGAAAGATATATGAAACATACCGTGACCGAACTACATGATCCTAGTGAACCTGTTTTTTTTTCAGATTGCATTATGGGGAATTACATCTATGAATTGGGATTTGGTAATTTTAAAGCTGAAAATTCTGCCTTTTTTGAAAATAAACAACAATAAGAAATTAGCAATGTGAAATCTATTGCTCCTGATTCTTCGTTTAAGGAAATTATTAATGATGTAGATAATCTTAACATTGTAAATATTATAGAAAGCAAAGTAGTTGTTAATATTTCTACTTGGGCTCTATATTTTGATAGTGCGAAATCTAAAGAAGGAGTCGGAGCTGGTTGCCTTCTGGTAGACCCTCAGGGAAATAAAACATGTATAGCTTGTAGGATGGAATTTAATTGCACAAACAATACTATGGAATATGAAGCTCTAATACAGGGTTTAAAAAAAGTGATTGATCTGGATATCAAAGAGTTAGTTGCGTACAGTGATTCCAAAATCATCGTCAGACAGGTCCGTAACTCTATTCACTGCCTATCTGAACATTTACAGAGTTATCAACGAGAGGTATGGAACCTTATTTCACATTTTGATGCATTTAACATAATTTCTATCCCAAGAAGTTAAAATCAGGAAGCAGATTTATTGGCAAATGTAGCATCAAAACTAATTCCGTCAGAAAATCTTACACCAGATTTATTTTTAGTTGAATTGATTTTTAGGCCTTTTATACCAGATAATATTTTTAACTGGCATGTATTTGATAATGATGTGTAGGTGCTAAATTTTCTGATGAATGAGGATACCCTTAAAGATTCAACCATTGATGAAGTTACTCATGACGAAAACCTACGGGATTTTTCGGTAATAAATGATTTTTGTTCAGTTGAAAAAGCTTTTGAAAAGGTAAAAATGGTCCCTAATTCAGTATTAATATTAGAAAAGTTCTTTGATCTTCAGGATAAATTTAGATCTGTCCCTAATTATAAAACTAATAGCTCTCAAATTAGGTATGAAACCATAAATTTAGGAACATAACTAAACCCCCGAACCATAAATCTAGGTATCGATTGCAACCCCGCAGAAAAAACAACATTTATAAAACTGTTTAAATAATTTAAGGATGTCTTTGTATGGACATATGACGATCTGAAAACCTTTAACACACAAGTCATGCAACACATAATCCCAATTAAACAGGAGTCAAAACCTTTTCAACAAAAGCTAAGGAAATATCATCCATCACTAGAACCAACAATTAAAAAGGAACTAAATAAATTGTTAGCTGCCAAGATTATCTTTCCCATCAGACATACATAATGGGTAGCCAACCTAGTTCCAGTCAAGAAGAAAAACAGAGATACTAGGTTATGTGTAGATTTTAGAAATATGAATAAGTCTTCTGAAAAGGATAATTACCCAGTTCCTCCCATGGAACAAATTAATCAAAAGGTGTCTGGATCTGAGATACTGTCACTCCTTGATGGATTCTCAAGATACAACCAAATATTAGTATCCCTAGATGATCAATTGAAAACAGCCTTTATAACCCCATGGGGAACATATGCTTATCGCAAAATGCCTTTTGGGTTAATTAATGCTGGGGAAACTTTTCAACGAGCAATGGATATTGCTTTTAGAGGCTTAATTAACCATTCACTAGTTGTCTATTTGGATGATGTTACTTTATATTCTAAACATCGACCTGATCATATTAATCATCTCAGAAAGGTATTTGAACGATGTAGAAAATTTGGAATATCCTTGAATCCTAAAAAAACAATATTTGTTGTTTTAGAAGGTATTTTATTAGGTTGTGTGGTTTCAAAGCATGGAATCATGATCGACCCTACACAAACCCAAGCCATTTCAAAAATAACTTATCCTTCTAGCAATAAAGCAATGCAATCATTTCTCGGAAAAAAATAAATTTTGTTAGAAGATTCATTCCCAGTTTCTCCGAAATCATTTGTCCTTTGCAGAAAATGATTAAAAAAGATGCTATTTTTAATTGGGGACAAACTGAAAAAGAGTCATTTCGGAAAATTTTAGAGGCCATTTCAGAAGCTCCTAGCCTTCTAAGTCCATGTTTTAACAAAGATTTCATATTGTATACTTTTGCTTCTGACATCTCATATGTGGCAGTTTTAACCCAATTAAATCAGCAAAATAACAAGGTACCAATCTCCTTTATGAGTTCAAATTTCAAAGGTGCCGAACTTAATTACCATGAAGTTGATAAGCAAGCCTTTGCTGTTTTTAAAGCTGTCAAACATTTTCGTCCATATTTATTGAAATCTAAAAGGAAAATAATAGTCCCTTATTCTTCAATTAGAAACTTGTTAGTGCAAAAGGATTTAGGTGAGAAAAAAGGACCTTGGATGATAGCTCTTCAAGAATATGACTTAGAAATTAAACCCTCAACGATAATAAAAGGTCAAGGATTATGTAAATTAGCTGCTGAAGCTGCTCATCTACCTAATTATGAAACTGAAACTATCATTGATGAGGTTTTACTTACTAGAGAAATCTATTTTTATCCTCCATCATAGAATTCCTGGCATACAGACATAAGAATACTTTTGGAAACAGGAACTACCCCTGATTACCTAGAACCAAGGAAGAAAAGAGCACTTAGATTGAAATTTGCTCCTTATTTATTAATTGATAATGTCCTTTTTCGGATAAATTCAGACGGAGTATTACTTCGATGTCTAGACAAAGATGAAACAGGAGTAATTCTGAAGGAGTTACATTTTGGACCAGCAGGAGGTCATTTTGGTGGAGAAAATATTGCGCATAAAGTTCTTAGGGATGGCTATTATTGGCCTACCTTATTTCGAGATTCCTATGCTTTTGTTAGAAAATGCCAAGAATGTCAGCTTGTTGCGGGAAGGGTTAAGAAACCTGCTTTTCCTTTACAACCAGTTTCAGTAGAAAGACCCTTTCAACAATGGGGTATTGATATAGTAGGCCCAATAAATCCTCCCTCATCTAAACAACACAAGTATATAATAACTTCAACTGATTATTTTACTCATTGGGCAGAAGCTGCGCCTTTAAGGATTGTAAACACCAATCAGGTTATATTATTTTTAGAATTCTTTATCATAACAAGATTTGGTATTCCAGATTCCCTTGTCTTTGATAATGCTTCATATTTTTCATCAGTTGAGTTAACTCAATTTACTTTAGAGAAGGGAATAAGAATCAGGTATTCAGCTAATTACCATCCTCATGGAAATGGTTTAGCTGAATCAACAAACAAAAATTTATTAAAAATTCTCAAAAGAACAATTTCAGTTCACCATCGTGATTGGCATACATAATTAGTCAATGCCCTTTGGGCAAACAGAGTAACTCCTAAGGCTGCGATAGGTAACTCAACTGTATTCTTAGTATATGGAACTGAAGCTATTTTACCACCAAATTTATTTTTACCTTCATTACAGTTAGCTCAATCTGTTCAAGATGAAAAATGTACAGCAATGGAAAAGAGAATTAATACTTTGTTAAAACTCGAAGAAGAAAGAGAAAATTCAAAACAACACTTTACAAAACATCAACAAATTGTGAAGTCTTGGTTTGATTAATGCTTTAGTTCAAATTGAGAATTTCAAGTGGGAGACTTAGTTTTAAAATGGGATAAAGTTCATGAGGATAAAGGATATCATACTAAGTTTCAGAAGCTTTGGCTAGGTCCCTTTGTTATTGCTAAGAAGATAGGTCCAAGTACCTTTCGATTCCAAACACTAGAAGGTCAGTTCGAAACATTCCCAGTGATTGGACTGATCCTAAAAAAATACTTCTGTTAATATTTTAAGTCTGAAAATGTATATAATTGGTTTGTTGTTTGTAAATAACTTTTTATTTTGTATAAACTAATTTACATTTTTGAAGGATGATGATAAATTCATAAGACTCGTGTAACTTTCAACATCATTCTGTTATTTGCAACCAGCTCTGATTCTCTTTATCAAATATTTCATTTGCATTAAAGATTGCCAAATTTTTTATATATATAACCAGTCAATAATCTTTAGATGTCAACTGAAGAAATAAATGTAAATAAATAAATCTTCTAGTTGAGAAAGAGTCAGTTTGCTCATTAGCTTGAAAATTATGATACTAGACTGAAATCTTTTAAAGATTTGTTCAGGATGATCAAGGTTTCTTAAATCTATAAAATACCTATCATTATTTTATTTTTAAGTATTACTCATATTATTCCTCCCCTTTTTACTTTTTTATAAAAGTTAGGATAAGCTTATTAATGTCTTTTTCAAAGCTTGTACTTTGAAAAACTCTTACAGATCTTTACCATCAGTTTTTAAAAGTATTTACAATCTGAAAACGTTTTAGAATTTGTTCCAGTCAATAAAATGTTGAAATGAGAGACGAAAGGTCTTAGTAATAAGCTGATCTGATCAGAATCATAAATATCACTAGTATGACATTATTAGGAAACTAGTAATGGATTTTGTTTTAACAAACCAAGAGATAAGGGGTCTCATCATGAGCCAGCTGATTCATTTTCTGGTGATATTAATGAATGACATTGCCATTTGGTCACCATGCTGGGTAATGATCTTTCATTTTATAAAATTAAAAGTTCAAATTTAGTAAATAAAACATAATTTTGATTGAAGAATAGGAGGTCTCATCACGAGCCGGCCTAATGATGATCATCAGTGCTGTATAGAATAACTTCATTTCTGATTACCAGGGTGATGGATTTTGGTTTAAAAAACCATGAGACAAGAGGTCTCATCACGAGCTAGCTTGCTTATTCTAGACAGCTCTCGTGAATGATACCATCACATTGGGATACCATACCTAGATAGTAGTCTTTAGTCAGAATTATTGTTTAAAAGAAAAATAAAATAAAATAAATGAAGAGAAAATTGCTATGTTTATGGAACAAATTCTGGAAAGTTTTTGGAAAAGTAGATTTCTATACCTTATACTGATGGTGCAGGTTATTTTTACTATAAAAGTACTTTGTTTTGATCAGGATATTTTTAAGTTTATCTCTAACCAGACTCCTATTTCAAAAGATGGAATATTTCTGAGTTATACTTATGAATATGAATAAAAATAATGGTTTTCATTTAGATAAAGAATTTTTTATCGTTTTTAAATAAATTTTAAGATTTTGTTTATATCATTTATAAGTTGTATGAGCAGAGATAACTGGTTCACCCAGGTTGTCGCCATTTGTTGGCAACCATCAACAACCCCTTCATTTTTCATTTGAGATGAAGGGTGATCAGCTCTCTTTTATGATTTATCTATTAAAGATTATAAAAGAGTGCCTTCATAATCTTCTATTCTGAAGGTACTCTGAATTGTAGAAGAGTCAAATGACAACATTTTCATAACTTTGATAATTAGCAGCTGTCAGTTTCATAAATTTTATATATAATCAATTCTATCATTAATTAATTTACTTGATTATATATGTTGATTTAAGAAATTTAAAAGGATAGTATGCTAATTGGTGTTTAAAGAAAACATATTTCGAATTTGTTTTTGAGGTTTAGTATTGATAAGATATTACAAGTAAATCCCTGTGGCACAAATGATATAGTGGAGGAAACTCAGAGAAATACACAGTCTGATACATACCTTCACATGTGATGTACTTCTTCAGGAAAACTGCCACTTCATTTCAAGGGTGAGGTAGTGATTGTAATGCTATCCCTCGCTTCGCTTGGTGGACCTATTCACCAGCTACCAGAAACTCTCACATTGTGGGTTTTTCTTCCAAACCAGGTTCTACCCACCTGAGGAAGACCAGTAAATTCATCCACAATCTCCTCAGTAACTTCTATGTGGAGGCCTCTAACTCTTGAATAGGTTTCTGTCAAATTTAGAGCAAACTGTAGAGATGTTTCTCAATGAAATCCATTTAAACATTGAAATAAATTGGTCTAACCAGCTACTTCAAAAATGGAAAAATCCTCTGCGTTTCTTTGTAGGGCCTCCATATTTGCAGGTTCATCCTAAGATGGGATAGCCATATCATATCTTTGTATGAATTTTGGTATCAACTAGAAAACTTATAGACCTAGAAATGGAAGTTGTAGCACAAGGACATGCACAAACAACCGAGGTTGGACTTGGATAAATTAGGAAAGTTAAGACAGTCGTAAGTAGGGAATAATTGGTAAGATTTGGTCCCAAATTAGGAACAATATGACGGTCAAATGGTAAGTTTGGGTACTGGATAGATCGATCGAATTGACAGTTAAATGTGTACGGATCTAATGACAGGAACAAAAAGGCAAAGCATGATTAATTTTGTCAAATCCAATTAACACCTAATCATGTAAATGATCGAACCTCATACGTTAGCAATTAGGAGATGAACCGTGAATTTTTATGGTGGTGTAGCATGTCATCACAACCATCAAATTAGACATTATTATTACGTGCATACTGCTATGATATTACACCCAGCAAATCAAGAGCTATCGTTTCAACCTTGGCGGAAACATAATTGAAACTGCGAGGCAAGTCGGAACTGGAAAAATCATGGATAGCAAAAATTGCAGACGAATCTGGAGGAGTTGCACCCATTCTATGGATAATTCTGGAGAATTCAAAGCCATGAAAATAAAGAAATCAGTGAAAATAGCGGAGTCACAGCTACAGAAAAGGACAAGTTTGGCAGAGCCACAGCTGCAAGAAATAGAAGAATTGGCAAAATTATCAGAGTCGCAGCCGCAGAAAATAGATAAATATGTTGAATTTGGCACAGTCGCAACCGTGAAAAATAGGGAAATCTATGAAATTTGGTAGAGTCTCATTCATGAACAATAGGAAAATGTGCAAATTTGAACGAATTCACAGCTGTGAAAAATGGGAAAATGGGAAAATTTGAGTGTAGCCACAGTTGTGAGAACGGGGAAATGGGAAGGATTTAACGGAGTCACAGTTGTGAAAAATAGGAAAATGGGAAAATCTAAACAAAGTCACAGTTGTGAAAGCGTGGAAATGGGAAGGATTTAACTGAGTCGCAACTATGAAAATAGGGAAATGGGAAGGATTTAACAGAGTCGTAGCTGCAGCTGAACTATGCATCATTCATTTCTTTTCAAGAAACTCTTCCGAAACAGGAACATGGGTTAAGGTGCTCGCAGTCATTAGGCCCAGTCATAACTGTTTCTCATTAAGTAAGTACCTGCAAACATTATTCAAATAAAAACCAATCAAATGTAAAGGAAAACATAATAAAAATAAAACAAAACATTAATTTATTTATATAGAAATTCATGTGTGGAAATCACAGTATCCTTTTAAATATTGACATGGATAGAGAAACATTCTTGTCCTTTCTTTAACTGGTATCCTGGATCAGCTGCAACCTATGAAATAAATGCGTCCCTTGATATTGGCTTGTGATACAATTGTAACATGTGACCATTAATGAATAATGGTGTACGATCTTCATCAATAGTGATCAGGTGAACTGTGCCATTATCAAACACCTTGTCTATCTGATATGGACCCAACCATCTTGTTCGAAGCTTACCCTTAAAGTCCCTTTTAAACCTATAATCATACAGAAATTCCCAGTCTCCTTCACAGAAGACTTTCTTCATTATGAACCGATCATGCCACCTAGATCGCTGCTATTGAATTAATTTTGTTTGATGTACAACTAATGTGCATTTTTCATTGATTTCATTTAGCTGGTTCAATCTGCTCCTCTGAGCTTCAATTAAATCTAATTTTAACTCCATAGTTGTCTTTAAATTTTTGATATCAAACTCAATGGGAAAGACAATGTTCTTACCATATACAAATTCATAGGGGGAGAATATCATAGTATTGCGCCATGTAGTGCGATATGCCCAAAGTGCCTCTGGAATTATGTCATCCTAGTCCCTATGATGGCTTTTGAATGTTTCTGTGAGAATAGATTCAATCACTTTGTTGGTACTTTCCACTTGTCCATTGTCCTGCAGATGATAAGGTGAAGTTATTATGTGTTGAATATGATGCTTCTATAGAAGAGATATCAATTTGTGTGACACAAACTACAGTCCTCCATCTGTGATTATTTCCCTAGGCACTCCAAAATGAGTGAATATTTCTCCATACAAGAGATCTATTACAGCTTGGTCATTGGCTTTCACCAAAGCCACGGCCTCAACCCATTTTGTCATATAATCGGTGCAAACTAAAATGTAAAGTTTCTGCTTTGAGGGAGGGTTGATGGACCCAACAAAATCCAAGACCCATCTATCAAAGGGTTCAACAACCAGATGTGGTTGAAGGACCATCTTGTCAATTCTATTAGGTTGTCCCATCCTCTGACAACTATCACAAACCTGTACATACTTCTTCGCATCCCTCAAAACTATTGGCCAGTAGCATCCCATTCATAATACCTTATGACCTATTTGTTTATCAGCAAATTGTCCCCAATAGGGCTCGTCATGACAAGGCTTCAAGATACTGAAAATTTTGTCCTCTATGACACATCTCCTGATTTCAATATCAGGGCCTATGTAGGAAAGATGCCATCTATCCAGTAGTACCTGGCACTTTGTTGGATGATATTCCTTTTCTCTCTCTTTGATAGATGTGTCAGAAGCTTTCCTGCATCCAAATGGTTAGCAACATCTGTGTACCAGGGGGAATGAGCTGATACTACAAACAAATGTTCATCTAGAAAATAATCTTCAACTTGCATGATTTCATCACTGTTAGTAAAACGAGATAAAAAATCAGCAACAACATTTTCCTTTCCAGGTCTGTCAATAATCGTAACGTCGAACTCCTGTAATAGTAACAACCATCTAGTTATCCTATAATTTGTAACAGGTTTTTTCATTATATACTTGATGGCTAAATGGTCAGTGTGGCAAAAAGTGAGGTATCCAGTGATGTAGTGTCTGAATTTATTGGTTGAATAGACAATGGCTGAAAATTCATTTTTGTGACAGTGCAATTGAGTTCAGTAGGGGCCAAGTTTTTACTAATATAGTAAATTGCATATGGGGCTTGGCCATCCTGCTGTCCCTGCACTGATCCAATGGCAGTGTCATAGGCATCAGAAGAAATATGGAAAGGTGAGGCCCAATTGGCCCCCCTTAAGATAGGAGTTGTAAATAGCCTCTTCTTAAGTTCAATGAACGTTGATTGGCATGCATCATTCCAAATGAACTATACATCCTTCATCAACAAAGTAAATAAGGAGAAGCTAGTTTGGAAAACATTTCTATGAATCTTTTGTAATAACCAGCATGCCCTAAGAATATATGTACCTCTTTCTGTGTTCCAAGAGTGGGTATGTTTTTAATTACCCTAATTTTGGATGGATCTACCTATATACCATCAGCATAGATGAAGTTCCATAGAACAACACCCTCACTCATCATCATATGGCACTTTTCAGTGCTCAAAGATAGTTGGGTTTGCTCACAACGTGTTAAAACATTCTCTAATTTTTTCAGTGCCTTTTCAAAGTCACTTCCATAGGGGGTAAATTCATCCATGAAAATCTCCATACTGGCATTGACCATCTCTGAAAAGATGCCAATCACAACTCTCTGAAAGGTGGCAGGTGCATTACACCAACCGAAGGGAAGTACCCTGTATGCAAAGGTACCCAAGAGACAGGTGAAAGTGGTCTTGTCTTTGTCTTCGGGAGCAATATGGATTTGGTTATAACCACTAAACCCATCCAGAAAGGAAAATAATTTCTTCCAAGACAAGGTATCAAGTACCTGATCAATGAAAGGTAAGGGAAAGTGGTATTTTTTTGTTGCATTGTTTAATTCCCTATAATCCATGCAGACTCTCCATTTCCCATTCTTATTTGGAACTATCACGAGTGGATAAGACCGCTCGATGTCCGAGATCAGGTATATAAACCTTGCTTCCAAGAGCTTTTGAATTTCCTCTCTCGCTATGGACCTAAGGTTGGGGTTCATCCTTCATTGTGGTTCGCACACAATTTGGGAGTCACTTTTAATGTAAATGTGGTGGGTTCACAGATTAGAAGGGATACCCTTTAGATCTATGTACTCCCAAGCAAATCCCCCCTTGTGTTGTTTCAGAAGTGTGGCCAGATGTTCCAGTTCATCAAAGGCAAGGTCTGGATTGATATTCAGTGTTTTCCTAGATCTATCTCAACTGGAATACTTTTTGAATTCTAGAGTAGTGGAATTATACTGATGTCACTGACTAAAGTCTCCTCTGTAATATTTTCTTTGTTTTCTTCCTCTAGGGTACTATTCAAGATCTGGTAAACATATTTATCGACAGATGTAGGCTCACTGATGAAACTATTGATAGCATCGTACTCTGTTTCATCTTTGAAGGTTAAGGCTTTCCCTATCGTTAACAGCGGCTGAACACCATCTTCCCCCTCTAGATCCACCCATAGTGGAGTTTTTGCTTCTAAGCTAGGTCAAGCTGGAGGGTGTAAGGTAAGACTTGTTGTCTCGTGTCCCATATGAAATGGACATAGACCCTGATTGACAGCTGATGTGAGCATTTGTTGTGTCTAACCAAGGTCTTCCCACGATCAGTGGGTATCCACCTAGATGTGACTTCAGCTGTAACACCAAGAATTCTACGGGTCACTCCCAAGAATCTACTCAGACAATGAGGTCATCCAATATTCCATCGGGTTTGATGGTGGACCTATCAGTGAGTTCTAAAATGGTAGGGGTTGACTGAAGGTTGGTGAGCCCAAGTTTTTGTACAATTTCTATGGTCATAACATTAATGGTTGTGCCTAAATCCACCAAAACATTCGTTATCTGAGTATCCCCAATCTGTACTATGACAGTGGGGTTCCTAGGATCATCGTATTTGGATAAGACGATCCTTCCCATTATCAGTTGAGAGAGTTTTCCTAGAACATGGACAATGGGAGGATCCCTAGCTTTTATTTCTATTTTTCTTACATAAAGATCCAGGACTGTCTTGGTGTATATAGGAACATCATGGAGGGATTGTAGCAGTGGAATTTTGACATATAAGTTTTCCAGTTCTCCCAAGAAGTTAAACTGAGGCTGTTCCACTGTTTTCTGTAGTGTCATTCGTCCAGGATATGGTGGTTCTCTAATCAGTTTTGTAGGCTGGGTTTCAATAACTATTTGTTCTCATGTTTCATCCAGTGTCTCGGTAGGACTTTCAGCATCCCCAATAATGGGGATTTCCATATTGGATGGGTATTAATGATTCATCCTTAATTTAGTCACTAAATATGGAACATCTTCAATGGCTAAAGGCTCCACCACTCTCCCTGATCGTAAGCATATGTTGTTACAATGAATTGGAGTGGAGTAAGTTGGCATGTTGGTAGTCTCAAATTGGTGGACGTATTTATTGTTTGGGTTGGGGTTAGGTTGGGCAGGCATTTGCGGTCGTATAGGCATGTTCATTGCTGTAGAGTTGTTTTGGAGTTGCAACTCCTGGTACTATTGGTGTGGATAATTCTGAGGAGGGTATTGTTGGTTAGGAGGTTGGTTATGGGGAAACTGATTTCCTGGATGGGAGTTCCTCCACCCAGGAGACCAAGAAGTTTGTTGCTTCGGTGGTTGTGTCCAACGCAATCAAGAATTGAAATTGCATAGAAGGCTGAGATGGATGCCATTAATGCCTAGAATAGTGTGAAGTGAATTGTGTATTCATATGATTCATACTATTCATATTATTCATGTTATCCAAAAGGGAAATGAATCTAGATTCATACCTTGGTTCCGAGGTTTCCAAGGCTTCTTTTGGGTGATGAAGTAAGATGGTTCCACATCCGGAGTTGATGCTTGCAGGACTTCTTTCACTAGTTGTAGTGAGGGACACTCCTTCATATGATAGTTCAATTCACAAAGCTGGCACACTTCCACATTTTCAAGTGGACATTCCTTCAAGGGCTGCTTCTTCCTACATATGGGGAAGAATACCCCAAGTGTTAAATCTTCCACTGATTGATTTTACTTTTCTCTTGGGACATCTATTTCTGAGGAGATGGAACTTTTCATTAGAGTAAATTTCAACTCAAAATGGTCCTCCTAAAACAAATTAATAAAATAATAGTTAAAATAATAAAATAATATTTATTAATTTTGGAGGAAGAAAAGAAAAAAATACATTTTTGTTTGTATTTTAGACATATATCCCCATGTTTTTACTCAAATTTTGATCGGGAGATCTTGTTGGATGTGGAATTAAATTATGCATCCAATGAGTACCCACTCGACATACTTTTGACGCGCTCCACTACCCCAAAAACAAGAAATACTTGAAAAAAATGTGATGATGATGTCATCATCACATTTTTTCAGGTATTTCTTATTTTTGGGGTACTGGGGTCTATCAAAAGTATGCCGAGTGGGTACTCGTTGGACGTGAAATTTAATTGCGCATCCAATGAGCTCTCCCGATCAAAATTTGAGTAAAAACACACGGAGATATGTCAAAAATACAAACAAAAAAAGTAGTTTTTTTTATGATACCTATCCCCAAATTTATATTAAAAAAGTGTTTAAGACCTATACGGTATTTCAAATTTAAAAAAATTTAATTGGCTAACACATGATGACATGGAATTTGAATTAGAGTTAAAATTCCCATTTTGAGTTGAAATTTCCTTTAATGCATCTTTGTTTTGAAGTTCTCGAGAAGGTTTCCTATTTCTGCTTAGGTGGTTCCTCCATTGGATGACTTCTGTGTTCTATCGAAGACATCTCGTTCCAATTTGTCCTGTTTTTTGGTTCTAGAGGATCCTCTAAAATACCTTCTGCAGAATTCAACAATCTTTTCAAAGGGTTCCTTCGAGATGTCCCCCTTCCCCAGCAGGTTCAACATGCCTAGGAAATCTTCTCTAATACCACGAAGTAAGATAATATTAAGCAGATATAGCCCCATAGTAGTCTTTCTAGCCCTATATACATTGTACAGAAGCCTCTCAATGAAATGTTCCAAACTTTCTTCATCCTTTTGTACCATCTTAAACAACTCTTCTCTTTTATCTTTAGTGTTACAGTACTCCTGGTATTTTTCAAGGAACACCTGTTTCATTTGATCCTAGGTGGTGACAATCTCACCACCCAAGCTCATGAACCAATGCAGAGCATTATCCTTCAAAGTAGCAGGGAAAATTTTTAACTTCTTCTCATTGGAAGTGTAGTCATAGCTACGATAGAGGATGTCAAACTCGAAGAGGAACTCATCTGGATCCTCTATGGCCTTTCCATGAAAACATGGTAATACTTATGGTGATATGTTTTTCATAGGGGCTTGTCCAGCTTGCTGTCAAATGGGGAGATGGAGTGTGACAACTGTCCCCTCATGCAGGGGATCACTGTCATTATGATGGTTATCCCCCACCACTTCCTCATGATATTCTGGTTCACATCCGTTGTTTATGTTTTCCTCTGGTCCCTCCTGTTTTTTCCTCCTATGATCTTCCCACTTTTGGTGAAGCTGTGTCCACTCCTCCTTTTTCACCGTCCTCCCATTAATGTGATAAACCACCTCTTGGTCACCTTATCCCATAGCACTAACTTTGTCTTCATCTGTAAGGACACCTGATGGTGTCGCAACTCCTTTTGTATTCTCCACTGTGGAAACTGATGCTTCCACTCTAGGGGTAACCGAGCTTCTTTTGACATATTATCCTTGATGGCGAGCTCCGGTCATTAGAGGAAATTTGGGGTCTAAAATAGGACTTATAAGAAAATATTCCAAAAATAAATTTTGTGATTTGGAATTCAAGAACCAATAGAATTTCAATAAAATGAGTCAACCATAATGGTTGAATTGACATATTTGTCATAAAAGAAAACTACTTTTTTTGTTCGTATTTTCGACATATCTCCCTGTTTTTTAACTCAAATTCCAACCAGGAGAGCTCGTTGGATGTGGAATTTAATTAAGCATCCAATGAGTACCCACATTGCATACTTTTGACGGACCCCTCCATCCCAAAAACAAGAAATACCTGAAAAAATGTGATGATGACATCATCATCATGTTTCAGGTATTTATTGTTTTTGGGGTAGCGGGGTTTATCAAAAGTATGTAGTGTGGGTACTCGTTGGATGCCGAATTAAATTTCACATCCAACAAGCTCTCCCACTTGTAATTTGAGTAAAAACATAGTGGATATGTCGAAAATACGAACAAAAAAGTAGTTTTTTTCATTCTTCCTCCAAAATTAATAACTATTATTTTATTATTTTAACTATTATTTTATTATTTTAACTATTATTTTATTATTTTAACTATTATTTTATTATTTTCTTTAGGAGGCCCATTTTAGACCTCAAATTTCCTCTAATAATAAGATTTGGTTATGGCAACAAGATCATCAATGAATGTCCTTCTTTGCAACGTTGGATTGGTGCCACGACCTTGACCACCTGCAAAATTAGTATTCTAGGGAGTTCTGGGGGTTTTGGGAATGTCACCCTATACTCTACTTGTATTCATACAACTAAAAACATGCAAGCTTAGAAATATAAGAAAAATGAACAGATGCAACTACTATGGTGTCTAATAATTATCTTCCCATGAAGTGGCGCAAAAATGTTGGTCACTCTATATTCTAGTTAGTTATAGCCAACATGCAGAATGCTCAATATAAATTGTCAACCCAGGGAAGTATTTTTATTTCAAAGATAATTCACATTGTATGTGCATAAACATTATTTAGCTGATTAATTGAATGAATAATTCATTCTCCTACCTATCTACTCAGTCAAACTCCTCTCATGATTAAACTGATCTGAATTACCTACTTAAGAATTTCATAATTGAAATGACCTTCCTACAACTTCAATCCAGAAACTAATGATTCTAGAAATAAATGACTAGATTAATTTTGCAAGAAGTTGAATCCTAACATTACCAGACTAAATGTAGATCTATCATCACTAGTTTAATCCCACTGATCTAAGAATCAGAAATAACATGAATTGAACAAACAAATCTAAGTTATAATCTGACTAAATTAACAAACCAGAGAAAGACAAGAAATTAAAAGAAACTAGAGATGATCTTGAATGTTACAGCTAACACACACTTGCATAATGCAAACTAACCTACACAGTCAAATATCACACTACACTGCTGCAGGTTAAGGGAAATCCAGATACTGATTATCAAAAGAAAGAATAACGATTAACTATTACTATTGCAGCTACTGTAAGGAATGCATATACTATAACTTCCACACCACACAACAGAAGAATCAAAACATCTATTTAACTCGACGATCTATGTGGGAAGGTGAGACAACCCTTTGAACAGAGACATTGGAACTAAACAAAATTAAAATGTAGAAGTCTGAAGAATCTTACTCCTTACATTAGAATGGTAAAATGAAAGTACAGTTCTCTATCACAACTTACAAATTATATCCAATATCAACCAACCCTTGCCTCAGGATGTTTCCCAATATTTATACATGATCAATCATAACCTTCACCCACTAATATCAGGTAGCCATGAAGATATACAATCTTCAAGATGCCTTGTTACAATAATATGCATAGTTGTGAGTGGAATTGAATGCGAGCAGAGAATATAGGGAATCATGTTGTATGAGCCATTAATGAACAAGAAGAACCAAAGGAATTACCTGTATGTTGCAGTTAGACCCTAATAAAAGATGTGCTATCGCAACTGAATATGTTGTAGCTGAGCATGTTGCATAAATACGTGGAGTGACATCCTCGGTATGCTTCCAGCATGTGTGGCTGCGATTGGAAAGTGACAGCTGGTATCGAAAGCACATCTTCCCTTTAAACCACTTAGGATGCTACACATGTACTTCTCAAAGCTTGAACTATCTTTATGAAATCATGATGTATTAGTATAATTCAAGAGATAGAGTTCTGATGATATCAGTATTAGGCATTAATAAGACAAAACAATAATTAATCATACATATGAATATTCAGGGCTCACTGTGAGGAAACAAAATTTGTCTAGTCCATATAATGGAGTAAGACAAGGCAAAAAGGGTATAATAGGTGTGGTCAAAAAGGGGCATTTCGGGACCCAACATCTCTCAACCTATATGTCTCAGATATTTACTGCAAACAACTTGCAGCCTTTTCTAATGCACTTCTTTTCTTGTAAGGAATATATCTACCTTGCCGAAACTTTCTTTGGTACACCTTGAATCTTCACTTGATTCCCTTGGCTATCTGTACACAAGATTGACTTGTGTAATCAATCAAGCATGACATGGTGATGTTCAAACCAATCCATGCCAATAAGTATATCATATTATCCTAAAGGTAGGATGTTCAGGTCTACTTTCATAAGAAAACCATTCCAGTTTACCTCACAATCGTTAACTATTTCCGAAACTTTATGTTTCATACCTGTGGTTAATTGTACCAGCCAAGGTTTATCATGTTTTTCTTTTTCTAGTTTACATACATCAACAATTTTAGGCAATACATAGCTCTGGAAAGCATCAGGATCGATCAATATTGAAATAGAAGTGTTCAATATCTTACCTTCTATCTCAACCATTGTATCCTGATGGTCTTCATGTTGGCCATCCAAGGATACATAAATCCGTGGTGTTCCAACTATGTCCTCTAACATGGGTTCTTCTTGTAAGTTGTGCAAGACCCCATTGGTCTTGTTCTTACAATCTTGGGCATAATGAGGCTCGCTGCATTTCTAGGATTTGATCTGTAGCGGGGTAGCATTAGATTCCCCAGCTGCTATTGGCTTGTTAACATTTGGATATGGCACATATGGATTTGTACCTGAATTGTTGAAGTTCTTCTTCACCAGAAAATTGTTGTTCTATTTCCTGTACGAGGATGGGTTAAAACCTAGTTTGTGGTTGTCACAGAAGTTCTTAGACTTTTCTATGTTTCTATTCATGTTCTCTTGCCTTAGTTTTCCATGCTCACAGTAGAGCTTAGATTTTTGCAACGTGGTTTCCAAAGTTGTAGGCATGTCAAACTCAATCTTTTCCTGAAAGTTGGGAGGAAGACATCCTAAAAACTGCTAGATATTTACCTTTTCATCATTGATGTATGGTACATAATGTAACATATCTATAAATATGTTAATAAAAGCATCCATCGTCATGGATCCCATACGCAACTCATGAAACTATTTCACCTTTCTCTTGAAGAATCTTTTCGACATATATTTTTCTTGAAAGATATTGCAGAATTTACTCTAGTGTCTATCTCTTACCTCATCTTTCTTGGTATGTTTCAAGTCTCTCCACCATCTCATTGCTTTTCCATTTAAATTATAGATGGCCAGCAAAGCCTTCATTTCACTAGAGTAGTTATGAACTAGAAAATATTTTCTCATACCCAACAGCCATTCTTCAACATTCTCCCCCGTGTTCACCTCTCCTTGATAGGTTGGGGTTCTTATTTTTCTAAACTCCCCCTAGATATTGTCATCACTTCTTTGTTTTTTTTTGCATGGAGAAAGAGAGTCCTCACTGGAAGGACTGTGATATTCTCCTTCTAGAGGTTTAGGGGTATGTTCCTCTTCTCTTTCTTCTCTTGGGATGTTGGCCCATTTATGATAATGTTCCTTCTTGAAATTGTTTTCCGAATGAGTGGGTTTCCCCCGTGGGATTCCTCTCGTCATATTTCACAGCAATGCTTCATTGACTTCTTGTTGCCATCTTTTCTTTCATCCAGATTTTTATCTCTAAAACTTTGCAAGTCTGCTTGAATACTTTGTATGGTTTTCATAATATCAAAATTCAGTTCCACCACTAGTTCTACTTCTTGGGTGGGGGTATTCAATTTCCCTTTCCGGATGGTATCTTCTTTAGTGTTCATGATCTGAACTGTTCTGTAAAAATTGCTGAAATTTCAAATTTTAATAACAGGAAAAATTATGTTAGTTAACAAAATTTAAAACATAGTTTATCTTCCTTGCAACAAATGTCTAGTATGCCAATTAGGCCTCTTAGTGTTGAAACTGGGATCTGATACCACTTGTAATGTCCCCAAAAATTGAAAAAAAAAATTATTAGGCTAGTCAAAACTACCTATGTTGGACATTAATTGAACTTTGCGGAATGTGTCGTACTTTGATTGTACTAATGTTTTGTCATAAGTTGTTCTTACAACCTGCTTCCATATTTCTCGATGCGGTTATTATTATACTACTTACATTGTCGTGATATTGATACTATTTGTACTATGGTTAAGCATTGATGTGTGAGTTAGTTATTTGCTTACATACTTCATTGTTTATTAACATGTCCTTATTGTCGTATACATGATTATAACTTAACCTTGTTAATGGATAAAGGGGTGGAGTGGCGGGACTAGTTTCCCTTGTAACCACCTGAAAGGTAACAATTTCTACTTGACACAACATGCTTATTTAGGTATGTCAAACTAATTCCTTCTTATCCTCTTTGCGCGTAGGTACAATTGGCAAAAAAAACTTGTCTATAAAGCTTTAAAGGAAAGTTTTTATCGTTTGGTTACTAGCACTCACATTTGCATCTCTATCCTGGTGACCTTCACTGGTTGTTATTATTTATCATTACACTCTTTATGATAGTGATGGGGTCACTACCTGTTGTAATCTCACAGATCACATAAGGTTACCAATAATACATACTAAAACATAACTATAAATCAAATACAAGAGACAAGAACAGATAGGAAAACATATTATATTAATGTAATGAGTTCATACAAGGCAGAGAACTGAAATGAGTTCTTGCTTGGCTCAACAGCCTAATATATACAAGTTACAAATAGTTACAAAATAACTACCTGTCAGTTCGGTGAACCGACACGACTGTTAGTTAAGTCGACTAATCTTCTAGTTTAGTTGGCCAACCGACTTAGTCGACTGATCGACTAAGTCGACCCATCGACTTAGTTGGCTGATCGACTAAGTCGGTCTTCATTCAAGTTGACTTTGTCGACTTGCTCCTTCTACATTTCCCCCACGAACAAAACATTTCTTCCTCCCGAAGAAACAGAAAGGTACAAAATTTGAAACTGGGTCGAATCAATCATACTTGCTCATGATGTGGACTGTGCAGACGGATGGTCGGTCTCCTTTGGACGCAGACTTCGACGATAGCTAGAGCTGTGATGGCAAGATGATGCTGGAAGTCGGTCCAACTCTGTAATGCCTTCTGGATATCGATTGTTAAGGTAGTGAGACTTGAAAGGATCGACATCTTTTCAGACATGGGCATTTCTGCGATGTTATCCATGTTGGGACCCAACAAGTTGTTTTTCTCTTCTGCAGCATTGAGGAGTCATTTCAGCTGTGGGAAGATGATGTTGAATTTCTCTAGATTGGGAAGGGCTTGTTGAACCCACTGATGTGCCTCTCGTTCTAGCTTTTGCAGTTTGTTGGTCTCCATCACAATTTGTTCTTCAATGGTCTGCCTCAGTCGACTTCTGGCCCTCCAAAGCCTGAATGCCTTGTCGTGCCTACCTTGTCTACTGATAGACCTGCCCATAGTGAGTAGGCCAGTATCGTAATACTTCCTCAGTGACAACTGATTCTTCCATATGATCCTGTAGAACCTTGTATGCCTCCAAGAATGCAGTGTGCTGGGCCAGGAGTAGTCGAACAGTCTCCTCCTTTTTCTCTTCCTTAGTCTCTTGCATCCGAGTCTGGACGATCAATACCATCGTCTCGAAGAGCTAATATGCTCTTTCCAATGGTCGATCTATGTCGACTTCGATAAGGCCTGGTATCACGGTCTGTACTAGAGCTCTGCATTTACAGAGAAAATCGACTTCTTTTGCATTTTTGGCTACCAGCTCTTTATTTTTTCGATCTGTCCTTTTCTTTGACTCTTTGGCCACAGTTTTAAGGAGTTGGCCGACCTCTGTGTCGTCCAAGGAACTTGAATCCCTTAGGTTAATCCAGAGACCGAATGTTCTATACCTTTGCCTTTTTGATGTTTTTTAAGTGGTTGAGCAAGGGGGTGTCCTCCACTTGCAGCTCCTTTACCTTGGTCGTGGCTCTGGTTAGTTTGGGTGCCATTGCGTCGGATTGGTCAGGGTTTTGATAGAGTTCTTGGTTTTTGATCGACTGAGATTGCGGGTGCTCTGAGGGTAATGGGTGTGGTGAATGAACCTTCAACTGTCCATTATTTATAGGTATGGTTGTGGTTGAGTGTCGAAATGGTTGTATTAATGGCAGACTTGACAGTCCAACTGCAATACTTGAGTGCGACTTAATGGAGGATCTGTTTCGACGCTCGAAGCCATCAATGCGTGATGGGACTTTTGAAGTCAATGGTCGGTGTCGTTGGTGAAAATGGTCGGCTTGACTGGTTGATGGTGGTGATGTCGGTTGTCGAAGTAGTGAGTGGCTGTCATGGTTGGATGTATTATTTTGTTTTTGGAATTTTTCTATCTTTTTATGACTTTTGATTGACGGTTAAGCTGGTTTTTTTTTTTTTAACTGTAACGTTTGAGTCGGGCTCCATTAACGAACTTCCAAAATACTAGGCCCTGTAATGTCTTCAGTTGGACTGAGCCATTGGGATGTATTTCTTCGACAACGTAAGGTCCCATCCATTCTGTGTGTAATTTCTTGGTTTTTCCTTTGACTCGACTATTATAAAGTAAAGCAAGGTCGCCGACCGAAAGGTTTTTGTTTTTGATGTTACGGTCGTGCCAGGATTTCTATTGTTGTTTGTGAATTTCCTGATGCTAGATAGCCATGATTCTATGTTCTTCTAGCTTACTGAGTTGAAATAGTTGGTCCTTTCTTGCCTGTTCGACATCGACATGTAGTATCTGTGCAATAATAGGTGTCTGCTGTCGAAAATGTAGTGGGACGACGGCTTCCTGCCCGTAAACTAGTCTGAAGGGTGTTTGATCAGTCGACTATTTATATGCTGTCCTATATGCCCAGAGAACCGCAGGGATTTTCTCATCCCAGTCATCTTTGTCGGTACTGCATATTTTGGTTAACCCTTTTGTTAGTGTTTTGTTAAAAGCTTCAATCACGTCGTTCGACTGAGGATGATATGCAGTGCTTCGTCCATGGTCGATGTGAAACTGGTCGGTCAAATTTTTGATGGTTTTGTTGATAAAATGTGATCCTTGGTCACTAATCAATGTGAGTGGGCATCCAAATCTAGTGATAATGTTTTCATAGATGAACTTAGCAGCTACCTCACTTGAACATGTATCGACGGGTTCAACGTTTGCCCATTTGGTGACATACTCCACTGCCGTGATAATATATCTTGCACCTGATTGTTTGGCTGGGATAGGAAATGGTCCTATGAAGTCTATAGCCCAAATTTCAAATGGGAGACTAGGGTTTACAGATATCAAGGGCATTTCTGTACTCGGCAGAGGTCGACCAAGTCATTGACATCTATCACATCAACTATCAAAGTTTTTAAAATCTTTGTGGATCGTCGGCCACCATAAGCCCGACTGTTGGATTTTTCTTGCAGTTGTATCCGTTTGAAAATGTCCTCCTGCAGGTCCATAGTGTGCTTCATGATTTGTTCTCTCTCATGGTCGAGTACACAACGTATTAGAATGTCTTCTAACCCCATTTTCTACAAAAATCCATTGATGAGGCTGTAGGGTGCAGCCTTCATAGCTAAGATTTGTTTCTTCCTGGTGTTTAGACCTTTGGGTGCCTTACCTGTCTCTTAGAACTGAGCTATTTCTTCTAGTTCTTTGGGTACTGCTTCTATGCAAAATAGATGTGCATCCGGCAAGTCGTCGTCGACTCCTGTCGGTTCCTCCCCTATGTCGATACGTGACAGGTGGTCGGGTCCGACGTTTAGCTTTCCTGGTCGGACCACTAATTCAAACTCAAATTCTTGAAACAAGAGTAACCATCGACAAATTCTTCCATGATGAAGGGGTTTATTAACAAGGTACTTTAAATCTTGATGGTCTGTATAAAATATGAAAGGGTTGGCCAGTAGGTAATGTCGATACTTCTGGAGAGCAAAGACCATACCTAGGGCTTCTCGTTCAGTGGTCGAGTAGTTCCTTTCAGCCTTATTTAGTTTTCGACTGCTGTACACTATTGGGTAATCCATCCCATCATCTCCTGGTTGAGTCAGGATTTCTCTGATTGCGATGCTTGATGCATCAATATGCACATGAAATTTGGTTGACCAGTTTGGAAATTTAAGGATGGGGGCTTTGACCAGTTTTCTTTTCAATTTGTCAAAGGATATTTGAAATTCTTCTATCCACTTAAATTCTTGGTCGTCTTTTAGTAATTCTTCCAGAGGGTAAGTCATATCTGAATGGTGTCTGATGAATTTCCTATAGTATCCTATATGGCCCAATAACACCCGGACCTGTTTAGGGTTTATTGGGGGTTTTAGGTCGAGGGTGACTTTTATTTTGGCAAAGTCGACCTTTATACCATCTTTGCAGACAATATTCCCTAAGAGTATGCCTATAGGAGTCATAAAGGTACATTTCTTAATGTTCAGGGAGAGTTGTATCTGGCAACATCTCTCCAGCATAAGTCAGAGCCATGTGCAGTGATCCTTTAAGGTGGAATATATAGTCCAGTCATTGAAGTAGACTGCCATGGTTTTATAAATGTATTCCTGGAAAGTTTTGACAACAATTCAGGAAAACACGGCAGGTGCATTCTTTAGCCCAAAAGGCATAACTCTGTAAGCAAAGGAACCAAATTCACAGACAAATGTTGTCTTCTTTTGATCTTCTTTTGCTATGGGTACTTGGTTGTATCCTGAAAATCCATCTGTGAAGGAGTAGCATTCATGGCCTGCCACTTCATTCAAGATTTCATCAGTGTAGGGGGTGGGGAATGGATCTGTGAGTGTGACTTTGTTGAGCTCCCTAAAGTCAACACAAATTATTAACCTGGTCAGGTCATGTTTCTTAGGCTGAACAACCATGGGGCTTGCCCATTCAGACTTTTCGATGGGGTAAATGATCCCTGCTGCTAACATGCTGTTTATTTTTTTCTTAACTATCTCCTTATATTTATGAGCTAGTTTGTAAGGTCATTTCTTGACAGGTCGGACATCAGGTTTAGTATCTATTTTCATTTCTCCCATTTCTTGTACTAACCCTTTTAAGTCTTTGTAGTCCCTTGCAAAGACATCCTGGAACTCTCTAAGTAAGTTTATGATTTCGGTGGTTTGGTGTTCGTTCCAGTAGTCCCCAATCTTAGCTATTTTTGGACGGTTGTCGTTTGAAATGTCGACCTCCTTAGTTTTCACTTTGGCGTCTAGCCACTCTGGTGCTTTAGCTTCATTGATCGGCTGACTTCCTTCTTTGAACTGTGAGAATGTAGCTGGAAATTCGGCTGCAGTCATTCTGTCAAGGTCTGGTTTTTCGGTGGTCTTGACTTTCAGGATTGAGTAGATTGGTTTGGTTGTTTCAATGTGGTCAGGTTTCCATCTAAAGCTCTTTCCTGTGGTGTGTTAATTTTCTAAGTGCAATCGGGTCGACTGTGGCCTGGATGCAGTTTGTATAGTGTTACAGTCCTTAACAGGTCGTTGGGTCTGGGAGGGTTGAGTTACGGTCGGTTGGAGAAAGTGTTTGATTTGTTGGGTTGTCTCGGCCAGTGTTTCATTTTGGGGTATGAACTGAAAGTCCTTGATAAATTTTTATTTAAGTTCATACCAACAGAAGGTTTCTCCTCTAGCTTCCTCCATCTTATACCAGTTATTAGGTAAGTCTGCTAGGGTTGCAGGGAACAAATGTGGCCTGGCTCGCTCATCTTTGTATCCAAGCCTTCTCCATTCTCTTTCACAAGTCCTAATGTGGTATTCGGGGTTTTGACCTTGGGTAAAGATAGGGATTTGAGCTTCCTGAGTTAAATTTTTCCCTCCAAACCATTCTACAAAGAAGGTTGAAGCAGTTGTCCAGGTCTGTAGTTTTGATTGATGGGTGTCCCACCATCAAGCTGCTTGACCTGTAAACGTTTCCACTAAGCTTTGAAGTCGACCATGTTCTCCAATATTTTTAGATACTTGTTCGACATGCATGATTGGGGATTCTCTCTCCTTATATCTGGGCAGTTGAGTAGTATGTAAACTGGTTGGCTGTAAGGTAGGTCATTCCTTGACTTTCCTTTCAAATACTTTAGGGATAATTGATACAATGAAGCATTGTCAGGTGGGTTTTTTCTGGACTTTTTGTATAGTCCAGCACCCTCTTGCTTGTGTTTCATAATTTTCCATTTCCCAATCATATAATTCAGCATCTGAATTATAACCAATTGACTCTTGGTTACCTAAGTGAAGCTCCCCATAGATGTTTGGCTCGGTATAGTCCGTATTGTTATGGATCTGGTAAAGCTGTCTAACATCGACTTCCTCATCAATCGGTTCTGTCCAAGGTTGTCCTTGTGATGGATTAATAGGTACGATGACCTTTTGGCCAGTTCCTTTGAACTTAATTCATTCCTTATCTAGGGAGATAGATGCTTTCATCTTTCATCCCCAAGTTCGACCGACTAGGGCTGGAAAGGAGCTAGATCCTTCTTTTGGGTCGATAATTTCAAAATCGACCTTGATGGATATTCCTTTGATGGTTGTGTTGACATCTTTCCAAACCCCAATGGGTTCGATGAGGCCTTGGTCGGTGAGTTTTAGGTAAATGCCTGACTCATAGAGTCAAGGTCTTCCCATGTTTTCCCATGTATCCCGTGTCATGATATTTACCTGATACCCGAAATCGAGCACCACTTGTTGGATGTGATAACCTTCGATTTCCAGGTCGACAAGTGGGTCGACATCGTTTTTGTCTTTCTGGTTTAGGCTGCAAATGTTCTTAGTTTGTTTTCCAAAGTTAGTATTTTTTATTTCATGTAATAAATAAATGAACTAGGCTACGGGTTTGTCTGTTTGGATGAGATGAGTTAGTTGCTGTGTCGTGCTAAGTCGACTGTTAATAATGTCTTCTTACTGTGCAATATTTTGAAAGATGTGGGAGGCGTCTTGATAGGTTTGTTTTTCCTTCAGAGGATCTGGATAACCATTTGTGTTTTTAATTTTACTAATTTGGGGGTTATGAGGCCCTGTTTTTGTGCCTTGGCGAGTGACAATATGCATATTTTTAGTAGTTAATACCTCATGCTTTTGTACACAAGACAAGACATTAACATTTTTATTATTATTGATTTTTTATAACATAGCAGGACAATCCTCCAGAGATTGATTGCCTACTCCATAATGCGTACAGAATTTAAGGTCAGTTCTGTCCTTGTACAAGAATTTTGTGCATCAGTGCCCTTCTTTATAGCAGATGAAGCACTGGGAGGGTCGACGAGTTCGTATGTCGCGATTCCCGACGAATCGACCTCTTCCTCCAAACCCTTGTCGTCGATTGTCGTACCGACGTTCATAGATTCGGCCTTTGTATCATTGCCCGTTCTGGTCATTAGTATTATTTTGCTCATTGCTTTGTGCGACTGCATTCGTCTGGTATACTGCCTAATAGTTCTGTCTGTTTTTCAGGTTTAATTGACAGTCGGTCGTATTGTGACTTTTTGTCTCACAGATGGCGCACTAGGAAGATTTGGCATTCTTCATGTTAAATGGACATTCTTTCGTAGAATGATCTCCGACCTCCTGGAAAATGTCGTAAAATACTTTAGTTTGCACAAAACGGACGTCTTGTCGACTGTATTCGTGTCGACAATTATCTTTTGTGTGTCCGGCCGTGGAACATTTAGTACACCAGATATTTTGACTCTTGAGGGTCAGTTCTTTCAAGGAATTCTGCACATTTTCAAGCTATTCCTCTAACCTGTGGTCTGTCGGATAGGCAGGTATATCTTCGTCCATTTCCACATGTAGAGCTTTGGTCAGCGCATTTTCATATGTCTTGAATGTTTCTAGACTGATGTGTCGACGTACTTTTTGTGATAATCCTGCAAGGAACCATTGAATTAGTAATTGCTCATCAATAACATAATATAACTGGCTTAATAGGTCCTTCCAGCGTTTGTCGTAGTCACGGACTGTCTCCCCTGGCTTTTGTGATGTTGTCTTAAGCTTTTTGGTGGCCAGGTGCTTGGCGTCTGGGGTTTTGAAGAATGATAAGAACTGTGCTTTTATCTCGGCTTTCATGGCTCTGGGTTGCCTTTCCGAAAATTTCATGTACCAGGTCAAGGCCCTTTTCTGTAAGGCTCCGGTGAACTGAGCCATATGTCGGTCTTCATCCGTCACCCAGTTTGCATCCCAGATGGACTCGCAGACGAACCAATGTCATCTGGGGTTTTCATCCCCCTCGTAGAGAGGAATGTGAGCTGTTCCGTGACCCATGTCTGAGTCACTTTCACTGCTCTCAGAAGTTGGCGGGGTCGGAGGTGTGGGGGGTGGTGAAAGTGGTGGGGTTGTTGATGTGGTCGGGCCTGCGGAATTTTGGTTGACGGAACTGGTGCCTCCATCGGTGGTTGATTTGTCTTCGACATACAGTGGGTTTTTATGGATTTCTATTGTCGATGATCCACTGGAATGTTGTGTGTGCATAGGTCTAATTCGTTGCTTTCTTCTAAAGTTGTATGTGGCGGGGGGGGGTGCTCCTTCCTGTGTTGGTAAGAGCAAGTGGATACTCCGAAAGGATGGTGCCGTTTGAAAGGTCACCCAGTTCCCTTCGACCGGTCGGCGTATGACAAGATGTCGTCCCGGGTATGGTCCGTCACCTAGTCGGCTCCAGATAGTAATGTCGCCAGCTCGTAGTTGGAGGTCATCTTCAATAATAGTCTGTATTCTGGTACGCGGATTTGCCGGGGAAAGGGTTATTCCGTCATCGGGATCTCTTAATTGGAGAGCTTCTGGCTTCTCTATCCACACTTCTTCCTCCGTAGGGGACACCTTTTTCTCTACGCCCTCTTCCTTTCGGTCATGACTCGACTCTGGCAGATTCTCTTCATGGTCAGTCTCCCTAGGGTTTTGTTCTCTGCACAGCCCGTCAGCTCTTTCACGTCTTGCTTCCCTTCTCTGCTGTCTTTCATCCCTTTCTTGTTTCTGAATGTCTGACATACTTCCGTACAATACTATTTTCTTGAAGTCTTCTACGGTCAACTGTTCATTACTGGTGACGGCTATCTTCTTTTGGCCGACTAGGATCCACTATACTCTACCTCCGACACAAGACCAGCAACCCCCCCATAGCCTACCCGACGCTTTTAGAAAGCTCGGATAGTTCGACTGACTTGTTCAGGAAGTATTCCCACTCTCTTTCTATGATAAATTTCTCCCACTTCCTCTGCTTTTCCGCCCAGTTGGTGTTTGGTGGCTGTTCGCACAGTGGTGGTCTAGGTTCGATGATGTGGCCTGATCCATTCTCTATAAAGAATTTGAATAGCAAAGTAAACAAGGTGCACAAGAATTGTTTGGTGAAATATGTGTATAATTTTGCTTTGACAGTTTCCACTGACATCCTATCTTCGATCGCTTGCTCCTCACAGAAGTCGTCGACGATTTTCTCAAACCACTCCTACAGATTTGTTCATCCCCCTCGGAATAGTTTATCTAGCAACTACTGTTCTTTATTTGCGTCCGGTCTTTTCATCCAGAAGCCGCTTCAACAGTTGTGGCACTGATTCGACAAACTTCTCATGCGTCTCGGTGAAAAATCTTGCCTTGGCTTCAGCGACTGTTAATCTGTTTCGTCTGGCGTAATTTTGCAAGTAGTTTTCAATTTTACGGTCCCACCAGTCCTTGATCTCCTGCTCTGGTATCATATGTGAGCATATATTCTAGACATGTAATACTGGCAACGGAACCAATGTTGTAATCTCACAGATCACATAAGGTTACCAATAATACATACTAAAACATAACTATAAATCAGATACAAGAGACAAGAACAGATAGGAAAACAGACTATATTAATGTAATGAGTTCATACAAGGCAGAGAACTGAACTGAGTTCTTGCTTGGCTCAACAGCCTAATATATACAAGTTACAAACAGTTACAAAATAACTACCTGTCGGTTCGGTGAACCGACATGACTGTTATTTAAGTTGACTAATCTTCTAGTTTAGTTGGCCGACTGACTTAGTCAGCTGATCGACTAAGTCGGCCCATCGACTTAGTTGGCTGATCGACTAAGTCGGTCTTCGTTCAAGTCGACTTCATCGACTTGCTCCTTCTATACTACCACACCTATTACTTGCATGACACAGACTTGTTCTTTTATGTGACACTTATTTATCCTGGTGTAAATGTTTAAAACTTGATTAGGTCCTATCATATTCTTACTATATGGTTGTAATATTGGTAATATAATACAATTGCAAAAACCTTAGCTTAAATATTTCCATGGCATATTTCATATGCCATGGACTTAGGGCTTAAATCCTAAGTTATTCAATCCATGTATCGGTTTATGTAATTCGCAATGGTTTAAGCATTTAAGTTGATTTGGGTGGCAAGTTGTAATATAGTCCATGGACTATACGATTATGGTTTTTGTGTGCATTAAAGGGGGCTAGGGTGGTGGTATCAATGCACCTTGGTAGATGGGGTGATCAAGCTTAGAGCTTGGACCAAGCATTATTTTGGCATTTCATGGCATTGCTGCTTGTTCTCTGCTCCTTCTCGGCATGAAGGAAGGCAACTGCGTTGGTTTAGCTGAAAGGTATGTGGGTGTCCAATTTCATTAGGATCATTGTTAATTTGGAAAAGGATATTATGCATACTCCTCACCTTGTGGATCTGCTTTGTTGCAGGTTTGCAGGGGTGGAGAGAAAAGGAGCGGGTCATATCTCATGGGAAAGGTCATGGGCAAAGCCATACTCCTTTGGTAATCCCATTATGAAAGTATTTACTTGTCCCCTCTTAGCTTCATGGTAATGAGAAAGATTATTGCTCATCGAGGGTTTCGATTTCTTTCCTCTGGTTGCTAATGGATGCATTTCTAGGTTGGGTATTTGCATGTATCTTAAGAGCTCTGCATTTCATAATTTCAACATGCTTGGGGTTTTGTTTGTTGGGGTTTTTGATTTCCTTCGGGCCTAAGATTCAAATGTAATGGGCCTATACGATATTTCAAATTTAAATAAATTTTATTGGTTAAGACATGATGACATGGAATTTGAGTTAAAGTTAAAAGGCCCATTTTGAGTTGAAATTTCCTCTAATGATTCTATGCACTGAAGAGAGCCTGATTAAACTCTCGACATGATTTGTGTATTTTGTAATGAGTATTTTGATTAGGTTATAGGAAATGGGCAGCACCATTTCTTGCAATGGTGCAATGGTCGAAGTAAACGACTATGGAATTTCTTTAATGGTTTTATAAATACTGTGTTTAAATATATATGCTGCATTGTTTTCTATGGTTATTATTTCATCACTAGTACAAAAGCGCGGATTTTTCCACGGAGGTTTTCCACGTTTCTTACTTTTTGGTGTAAAATCCGATGTAACAGGAACGAGGTGTCGCTGTATCCACGCCTAGCCGTCGCTGTATCCACGCGTGGACTCTTAGACGTCTCTGTATCCACTCCTAAACTCTTGGACGTCACTGTATCCATGCCTGACCATCTCTATAGCGACGGCACCATCTTTTGTTGACATTTTACAACGGTCAAGGCCAATAGAGTAATAAAAAACATGAATGAGGGGTGTGGCTAATACTTAATGATCAGACGGTATATACATGATTTTAGTTAGTTATTGGGAAATAATTAGTATGAAGGCTATCTTTTTGGCATAGAAAATGAAAATTGTGATATTTATTTTGTGTAGTGGTGATAAGAATCCCTGTAGTATATAATCTAGCCATAACAAGTTTAAATCACATGAAGAGCTTAGGTTTGAATATCTATTATAATTTTTTATTTATCTATTTATGGAAAAGTTTAACTAGTTCAAAGGGGATACCACAAATTCAATAAATATCTAAATATAGCCATGAGTAAATTCACAAGCTTACGGATGATCATGCTTCTCATTTTTTAGACTTGTGGAGTTAAAGGAGGTGTTGCTTCAATAAGCTCTTTCATGATGAATTTCCTACCTCCACAATTGCACACCGACTATAGGACATTATTTTTTGACATTAAAATTTATTGGAATCCTTTTGTTGTCAAACAACAAGGAAAAAACCTAGAAATGAAAAATATATATTTGCAAGCATTATGACCACATAAATTTTCAAATCGAAGCAAATAAACTACACAAACAAGACAACACAAAATAATGTACTTTTATTGACTTATCATATTACTAGATTATACAACGTACCACCATGGACAATTATAGAGACTTAAGATGTTTCTAAGATACACACATATACATCCAATGAATATCCCCATATAATTACCGATCTTTTTGCAATTTTCTATCCCTTTTTTAGTAACATGTTACCAATCATAATTGTGAAAACTTCATATAAATAGATCTTAATTTGAATATGTAATTAAAAAAAAATAGGTTTGCACCATTAGTTTTAATATTGTATTTCAAAACTCTTCATACAACTTGATAGTCTTTTAATAGTCATTGGGCATAGGAATATCCATGGATATCAACACAATTTCGCAGTCAGTGCCCATTCTTCTGTTGCATCATGTTCCATTGATTGAACATCTCCAAGTGTGGTTATAATATTAGAGTGTTCTCTATGCAACTCTTAATTTATTTAGGTTTAGTTTCATTTAGAAAGAGCCAATACTTGATTTTACGAACACTCTCATGAGGTGCCACCCTACAATGATTCAATGTCAATATGGGATTCTATGGGACCACCTTAAATGGATTAATAGAGAATACCTTAGATTCCAAATGCAACAAAACCATAAGTTTCATACCCCTGTCAAACTTCATTACACTCATTTATATTTGCTTGAGGTCGAACTCATGAGCCCATAGAC
This sequence comes from Pseudotsuga menziesii, assembly GCA_001517045.1. NCBI lineage: Eukaryota > Viridiplantae > Streptophyta > Pinopsida > Pinales > Pinaceae > Pseudotsuga > Pseudotsuga menziesii. The sequence continues at coordinate 284,958 of LPNX010798683.1, forward strand.
TAGTCCTGCAAAGATGAAATGAGCAAAAAATTTAGAAAATATGAGGATCACATTAAGAAAATGTTGACTAATGAAAACTAGTACAATTTGGATCCATTGTGCACCTACGAATAATGGATGGATACCAAATACAAGCCCTCCTTTTGTAAATATTGCTAATTGGGGGTTTAATGTATTTAACATTATGTTTTGGCAGTATGTGATGGTGCAGCTGAAAGGGTCGGTAGCGATTTCATTTGGGAGTACTCAGGAACTGGCAGCGTATGGGGAATTGGTGTCCATTGGAGGGTTGGGGTCCAATACCAACAAGAAGCTCAGTGCAGCCATTTCCGCCACACTGGAGAGCAAAGTCAATGTACCCAAGTCACGCTTCTACATCAAGTTATACGATGTCAAGGTTGGTTCTCAGTTCCTCAGTTTGTTCTGTTTATGTGAAAATGGCTTCCCAATTGAACCATCATCTACCCCTGTGGTGTTGATATTCTGAATTTGTTTTGCACTTTCTGTTGTGGCATAGGAATGGGGACAGGCACATTCATTCACAGAAAATGTTCAGTGCTTGCATGGTTTACACCAGTAGTGTCAGCCTTTGTCTTCTAGACCATCACAGGTAAGCGATTATAGGAATGCTTGATTATTAGCACACCAGAGCACCGCATAATTTTTTCTTTTTTGGAGATTGAGGTCATTTAAGGTTTTGGGCTAACCACAATACAGTGAAATCCAAAAACAAACATCTCAATATTGAACCACTGTGAAAACTTGCATTCACAAATTTGGTATGCTAATCCACAACACAGAGAAATTCAGAAACAGACATCTCAATGAAGAACCACTGTGAAAACCTGCATTCACAAATTGTATTGCTCTGTTTCTAGTTAATTTTCTGTTGAATATTGACTTGACATGTTCATTACCCTAACTGGTTGCATTTTGAACAAACTCAACATTGAAGAAACGACTGCTTGACATATGTTGATGCTAGTGAAATGCGTGGCAAATGTCTCAATCTAACCTGGTGTTGAGCGATTGAGAGAACGTGTGGAGTCGACATGCATTGGGGAACCCTGGCATTGAATATGTCTGAGCATTTCAATTTCATCTGTAAATTAAATCGTTCAGCAACCCTTGTGGAGGATAAACTATGCAATCTGTAAGTTGAATGCCTTAATCATTGTTAACACGGATCTGTTCTTCCCATTATTTTTACCAAATCGTTGGAGGTTTGTTGGTTAATAGTGTAGAAATGAAGTATTTAATCTTTTGGTTACCAGTATAGCCATGAATATTCAGTTCTGGATGAAGCAATAAAACTGGTGATGATATTCAGTTAGATATCCGTTCATGATTGAAGCCCAGTCTAGTTAGAAATTAGAACACATAGTTTAAATCGTTTACACAGACTACAGGAAGAAGGAGACCATCTTGTGAAGGGAAATTTGCTCCCATATTAGACACCCTGGGGTCTATGAGAGGTTTCATCTTGTAATAAGGATTGCTTAATATCGCTCCTGTTGATGGATCCATCTCTGTCTAGGTTGTTTTCTTTTGCTTTGCCCCACAGTATGGTAAAAAGACCTGTGATGATAAAAATTGATCCCAATAAACTGCAGATGAAGAAAAGTTGTTAACAAACTGTCAAACGGCATCCAACTTCAAATGACAAATATAAAAGGGAAAGATATGCCTGCTAACCTTCCGAGATAAAAAATTATGTGAAGGATGGCATGTTCCAAGATTGCAATCATTATTGTTGTTGTGGGGTGAAACAATGCAACAAATATTGGTCCCTTTATACGGATACAGTAGATCTGTACAAAGTATCCAAAACTAGTACATGATCCATGTACCAGAGTGAACACGATTTAAAACTTGGCATTTATCAGGCTTTCAACAAATGGAACTGGAAAATATGTTTAAGCAATAACTAACATGACTAGACTCTCACAGAGAAGAGAATGTTGAGAAGTCCAATGTCCCACTGTAACCTCCAAGCAGAGGCCTTTGGCTCAAATATTAAAGCCACAAAAAATGACAGCACTGTTCCTTGGAATAACATGATTGCTGTTAATGAGAGTTGAGCTGGATATTTACTCAGCACTGGAGCCTGTAATCAAAACAATATAAAATATGTCAATGATAATATGTTATATTTTCACTCTCCTCTGTGGTGGTTTTTCTATCTATCTATGTACATATGTTCAAGGGAGGGATAAACACCTAAAAAGTAACCCAGCCAGACAGAAATAAACAGCCCACAAACACCATTATGGCCCCGAACATCCATGTGCTGAGTATATGCCCATTAGGCTTTGCGAGGACTACAGGGCCCTTGTAGAAGATCATAATCATTGCACCACCAACTCATTCAAGGTTTATGTCTTTCCTTAATTGGCCAACTCAAAATAAAAACATAATGTTGTAACCTGCTTTGACTTGTCATAACCTACTTGAAGCAGCAAATTTAGTGAAAACAGTGCATCATCTTCACATTATTTTCCATCAAGAACAAAAAGCACAGCTTTTCACAGTGCCCCGACATGCATGCTCAAAAGGGATGTCAATATTTTCAGCAAAACGCTTGATTGCCCATCCTTCAATACACAAAAAACTAACTGCTCACAAAGTGTGAGTAATGAAGTATCTTTAGATGTCTTCTCTATCCAAAATGTGTCCTCTCTTGAAGAACTTTGTGTTCTATAATACCCCAGTTATGAACCCCACTAACATCAATCAGTTGCTGAAAGAGATCAGCCATTCCATGCTCTTCTGTGACTCCCTCATTCACATTTATAACACTTTGTACCACATGATATACCCATGATTCTAAATAGCATGTTCCTATGGGAAGCTGAAAAGTTCCTCCTTCTGTAATCTGTATTAAATTATTTCTTATATTGAACATCAACCAGGATGGGAAGGTTGTAGAGTGGAGAATCATGTGCCAAAGAATCAACATCAGTCTTGAAATTAGCAAAGACCAGCAAACCAATTGTGTGCTGTTAAGTTCCACTGGAGGACAACTTACATTCAATCTCTCGGCCTATAAATTAATGTGTGTGATGGCTGAGTAGCAGCACTGCACTCATTTTAGAGTTTTGGCTTGACGACATAGTGATCTTAGTTTTTGGGTCTACCCTTAACAATGAGGGCTTTTTATGGCGCTTCTTTCTTGTTCGGGTTGTGTTTTTTGTTCTGGGTAGGGCATGGTCATGCAAATTATACTACAAAGAGCTATAGGCACTCTAAAAATCCCAAACCCAAGTTCCATGGAGCTTCCCATAACTATAGAGATGCTCTCTCCAAAGCTATACTTTTCTATGAAGGCCAGCGCTCAGGCAAGCTCCCTGGAAATCAACGTATGAGTTGGAGAAGAGACTCTGCTCTGTCATATGGGTTTTCTTAGCATGTATGCAGCCATTCTTTTCATATTTTATAATACTACTGTCTTCTTTTTTATTTCATAATTACAGTATTCCTTGCAGGCCATGCTATACATAGGCTTATATGCCTAAGTTTTAACCTGTTCTTTGGTTTATTGGATTAGTGACAAAACTTAAAATAAGGAAGTATTCTATCTTCGTTCCATAAATCCTCAGGGAAAGATCAGTTTCCATTTCATTTCATTAATGCTTTTAGTTTTCTCTATCCTAATATAAGTGATTTGGATATGTGTTTGTATTTATCTTTGCCTTCTAAATGAGACCAACATAGAACTAGAACTTATTTTTAGTAAGAAGCCACATAGGTTCATAGAAGTACAGATAAGTGATGTGGATATGTGTTTGTATTTATCTTTGCCTTCTAAATGAGACCAACATAGAACTAGAACTTGTTTTTAGTAAGAAACCACAGAGTTTCGTAAAAGTTCAAATTCTGTAGAGTGCTTATAGATAGTTAGCTTTATTTCAGGCATGACAATAGTAGTGTTTGTTTCCATGCATGATAATACATCGACTGTGACATCCAACATTTAGCAGGGTCACCTTGCTTGTATTTCTTCGGACATTCCTATACTATTATTGATAGATCAATTCTTGTGAATATCATGAGATTTGCCATGGATAATCAGAATACATAGTAACATTTTTGTTCTAGGAAGGGTATTCTACAGTCCAGGGTGGTGGAAATAGCATGTTTGTCTTTGTATTTCTTTTAAGTGTAAAAAGAGATAAAACTACTCAGAAATGCAAACCCACTCAAAGAGTATCCTAGTTATGATAGATATATGCTAGTGTTGTGTAATAGTCTTTAGATTCTTAAGATAAAATACATCTTGAAATGCTAGTTATTAGATATATGCTAGTGTTGTGTAATAGTTTTTAGATTCTCAAGATAAAATACATCTTGAAATTTGTAGCTTGAGAGCTATAAAATCTTTTCAAAGATTTTAGAGCTATAAAAACTTTTCAAAGATTTGATGGCGTTTGTTTTTAGATGCTTAACATAAAATACATCCTGAAATGTGCTGCTGGGGAGATGTAGAAGCTTTTCAAAGGTTTGATGGCGTTTTTTATTTTTGGGCAGGTGGACTTGGTTGGAGGATACTATGATGCAAGATACAATGTTAAATTTGGGTTTCCAATGGCATTCACAACAACAATTTTGTCATGGAGCATTTTGGAATTCGGTGGGTTGATGGGCAGTGAGCTAGCCAACTCAAAGGTTGCCATTCGCTGGGACATGGATTACTTGCTGAAAGCAACTGCACATCTAGGCACCATATATGTCCAGGTAAATACATATATAGTACACAAAGATTCAAATCTCTGCAAACCAAGCCATATCTACAGCCACTGTTTTAACTGACCAAGAATGGAATCTCCATTATTATCTTGCATCCTATGACTTAATTCTGTCAAATGTTCAAATTTATGGCAGGTAGGGTATCCCAACACTGATCACAAATGCTAGGAGAGGCCAGAAGACATGGACACGGTCAGGACTATCTATAAATTCGACATCCAACATCCTGGTTCAGATGTTGTTGCTGAAACAG
>LPNX010798683.1:290013-359089 GCA_001517045.1 Pseudotsuga menziesii
CGGCAGCACTTGCAGCTGCATCACTTGTATTTCGCAAATCTGATCCTTCATATTCAAAATGACTTATCCATACTGTTATGAGGGTAAATACTTAAAGTGGTTATCTCTTATAAGCTTACCTGTAACCATTCTATGTAATGCCCTCACCTGACCTTGTTGTCATGGGGTTTTCAGGTATTTGGCTTTGCTGATAAACACAGAGGATCTTATAGTGACTCCCTCAAGTCTTCAGTCTGTCCATATTATTGTTCATATTCTGGATATCAGGTACTTAAATATAATGTTCATATAATGTTCAATTTTGAGCATATTCTCACCTTGTCATATTAGGTTAGAAGATTTACAGCCAACTTATTTTGGGTCATCTCAGGATGAACTACTCTGGGGAGCAGCATGGTTGCACAAGGCAACCGGCAGTCCAACTTATCTAAATTACATTCAATCAAAAAGCCAGTCATTAGGAGATGATGAATCTGACAATATATTTGGATGGGACAATAAGCATGCAGGAGCTAGAGTTCTCCTATCAAAGGTATTAATTGGTTGTTAGTGATGGTTAGCACATTCTTATATACCAATCACCACATTTCTAGTTGAACACCCACCTGGTTTGAACTTGGGCTATTGTATGATGATATGTGCAGGAGTTCTTGATAAGAAATGTGAAGTCTCTCCAGGACTACAAAGGGCATGCCGACAATTATATCTACTCTCTTCTCCCTTCACAGGCTAAATACACTCCAGGTCCCTGCTATTTTACTGGCATTGAAGGATATACATTCTCTGTCCTAAACATTTTGTTTTTATTTTAACATTGTATATTTTATTATGTAAGCAGGAGTTCTTCTTTACACATTGCAGGATAGTAACTTGCAATACGTTACATCTTCTTCCTTCTTGCTCTTCACTTATGCTAAATACCTGAGCTCCTCCAAACAAGTAGTATCTTGTGGGGGAAAGAATTATAGTCCTCAGAGGCTAAGAGCTATAGCAAAATGCCAGGTATGGATTCATAATATTGAATTTATTGATATGTGGTATGAATAGGGATGAAGCTATGGGGGTTCTGATTCAATCCTTATTTTTTTTTACGAAAGGTTGATTACATACTGGGAGATAATTTGTCTCCTTGTTCACAGGGGAACAATATAGATGGCTGGAGCATGATTTAGCAGATGTTGACAGGAGCATGACTCCTTGTCTTGTTTCTACTTGGCACCCACCTTGGTACAACAGTTATAAATCCCATTATCGTGAGGCTGAATGCATGAAATAGGAAATGGAGGAGCTACTGTACAGATATGGTGTTGATGTTGTATTCAATCGCCATGTGAGTAACTAACTAAAGAAATATCCAATATATCTGCTTAATGGTGTTTCATGATTTTGACCTTATTTCTTCTGCTTTGATTAGGTCTATAGCAGAACTACATGAAACAATATCTAGGGGGTGTATAAGTAATTGTGGTAAGAGGAAGAATGACAAATAATCTGGGTTATGCCTGTTGCTTGCAGGTTCATGCATATGAGAGATCGAACCGAGTCTTTAACTACACATTGGATCCATGTGCTCCTGTTTACATTACAGTGGCAGATGGTGGTAACAGAGAAAAGATGGCAATACCTCATGCTAATGATTCTGGTAACTGCCTTGATCCGGCTTCCACGCCAAACAGCTATATGGGTGGGTTTTGTGCCTACAATTTTACATCTGGTCCAACAGCTGGAAAGTTTTGTTGGGACAGGCAGCCTGAATTTAGTGCATATAGAGAGAGCAGCTTTGGTCATGGAATTTTTGAGGTAAGCCATTATTATTATCAAGAACTATTCACTGAATCTTAACTATCCTCAATATTGATAGGGAAAGTTTGGTTACTGAATTGGGTTCAAATGGTAGATTACAATGTGTATTTAAAATATAGGCCTTATTCGATTGGTTCATACATTAATATTTTTTATACAACTATTTTAAAATTGAACGATGGCACCTTGATGATATCCAGGTGAAGAATGAAACATATGCTCTATGGACTTGGCATTGAAATCGGGATACTTACAATAGTAAAGGGGATGAGATCTATATTGTGAGGCAGCCAAGAGTTTGCCCAAATCATCCAAAGTTCATTCAAACATCTGAGAGTCCAAAAATTCAAAAGTTGTGAACTAGTAACTGCATTCATCCGGGAAAATTAAAACCCTGAATGGAGTACTTTCAGGTCAAGGGAAAGAAGCACTAGTTTTTGCTTCCTGTTAATTCCCATTTGAGGAATTGAGTTTTCCACTGAGGACATGTATAGTGTATAGTATTATGTATTTTAGAAAATATGCTCCTTGGTCATTGCTTGAAAATTTTCACAAGGCACATTGCCATTAATACATTAATATGTATTAATATGCATCAGTTTTGCTCTTTATATTAAAATTCGATGGCATTTCAATCCTAGGTACTCTGGCCGTTGTGGATGTCCCAAACCATGGTAATGCATAATCATGGAATTGTGTTTAAGCCTCTGGTGCAAAAGATAATATTCTCAAGCCAGTGTAAGAATGTGAGAAAAAAATCACCAAATTCATCCTCTAAAGGAAGTATAAAATAATGATTAAATCAAATGTTCTGGTTAAGAACTCCACTGGAAAGAATATGCAGGTTCATTTTGCAATATCACCTTTATCCCCTATCTTGGATTCCCAATATTTGTTTGCAGGGGTACATGGGAAGATAAATAAAGATTAAATCAAAAGTTATTGTTGTCAACTCCCCTAGTCTGCCCGTCGCAGGTATAGCATCCCCATCGCTATTCCTGGGGTTTGCATTTTTTTTTTTTTTAAACTTATACAAAGTGTGGATACAGCGACGGCTAGGCGTGGATACAATGAAAACCAAGCGTGGATATAGTGACGTCTTATTCCTGGGTTTGCATTTTTTTAAAAGACCTTATACAGAGCATGGATATAGCGACAGCCAGGCGTGGATACAGAGACGGCCAGGCATGGATACAGAGAAGGCCAAGCGTGGATATAGCGATGGCTTAGACATCTAACGAAATATAGAACATTGTTGCTCTTGCAACGCAAATTAGGGGTCGTCTCTATTGCGACGGAATTGTTTCCACGAAAAAAAAAACACTTAGACGTGGCAATATCCACGCTTTTCCGTGGATATTGCCATGTTTTGCCGTGGCAAAATTGATCACTTGTACTAGTGCATGGACTATGTGGATTTTTCATTCGTTGTATGCATTGGTTGTATGGATGAAAATGGGTAACAACATTATGGCTTAGGGCCATGCCGTATCGTATTGGCATTTCCCGCCCTTGTAGTCGTGATAGCATATTAATTGTTTATGATTTGGTGTCTGTAATATGATATGGGGGTTTTCTGTGGTGTATCCTCATGACTACCAGTCATCGCTGTTGGTAACATTTATAGGGTTTAATATTTGGAAATGTTGAATTATTATATTGAGTTAGATGTAAAAGGTTGAGGCCATAGATTACAACATGTATAATTTTATTTGGATCTTTCGACCACTGTGTAGAGAATTTAATTTTTGTTTACCACCTGCGTATAATTCATATAGTTTTCCTTTGTAAAATAGTAATAGACCCTACAGGATTCAATCCTGGGTCGTTTGCAATTATGTTTGTTTTAATGAATATTGTAAATAATATTTGGTTTTTAACTGATTATTGTAAATGGTATTAAGTTTGTTTGTAAAGAAGAATGATAATGTTTATACAAACCCTGAGAGGTCTTAGTTGATTTTTATACTTTGAATGTATGATTTATTCTTAGATAAAGAATACTGAGGTTATAGTATTACTTAATTAGATTGTGGTTTTGTTTATACAGGATATTAAATAATGATTTGTTTAATAGGTCCTATTTTTAGTTAACTGTGTTTTATGTTTATATTATGTTCGAAGCTTCATTCTGAACTAGTATTTTATTTATAAACATGGCTCTACTGACAATATAAAATCTGTCAGTAGAGTACATAGGTAAATGAACAGCTAGGTACTTATTAGAAATAATTCCTAGGTTGTAGGAAAACAAGGTTTAAGCTGTAAAAGTTGTACAGAAGTAAATCTAAAAGTACAAAACCCTTGATAAATCTTTAAACAGGAATTAAATTATAGTCTAGGGTTTATAATGACAAATGTAAAGACTAAAATAATTTTGCAGGAAAACAAAGGTGCATAGGGTTAGAAAATATAATTTAAATACTTGCATAATCTAGGCAGACCTTATTCTAGAAAATGAAATAGGAATTCAAGAACCTTATACCTGAAAATTGAAGCTCTTCTAATGGCTGAAACCTGCACACTCAATTACCCAACATTAACAACTCATAAGAATATCTGACCTCTATATAGATGACTGAATCACTTGGGAACTACCCCCGAGCTAGTTCCAACATGCAAGTAGTTTAGAGCTCCTAAGGTAAGTCTTCCCTAACTAGTATATCAGGTCTGGATCAGTTCTCCTTTTTTCTTTTAGGAAAATGTTCTCCAAGAAATATATTGAGAATAATTAGGCAGAATAATGAATCCAAAAATATGGAAGAGATCCCCAAGCCTCTATTTGGATTAGGACTTTACAAACATACTTTTCAGTCAAATGAGCACTTAATAAAGAATCATTTGATTTCTTGATTTAACCCTTTTTATTTAATTTAGTACTTTTAATATTTTAACTTAGGAACTTTTAACTAGTTCCTAATTGAACTTTTATAAGTATTATAATATTTAATTTTCTCTTAGTAATAATAATAATAGATGGAACTTTTCCTTCTTAGGCTTACATTATTAATATTATTACTATGTATACTCTTTATACACACTCTATAAAATATATAAGAATATATTTTTTGGTGACATTTGCCTTAGGGTATCACATATTGTGATCCCTAGACTTATGACACTTTCTTCATTAAGGTCATCAGGTAGATGGTTACGTCTACCAGGCTAGAAAACTCTAAGCATCCTTGTATGTTGGATTCCCTTGTATAACATGGTAGTTCTTCAATACTTGATGATCATACATAAATTCAAAATTTCATTTAATCACTTATAAATAAGTCAGATGTGATCAATATGTTTTTCAAGTTGTTTTCACTTGGGAATCATTAATTATATTTAGTAACTCCTATCACTTACCAGAGCCCATACTGAACACTAAAAACAGGGAGTTACAAACTTAGTGCAATTCCAAAGCTCTCTGCTCAACACTAATGTTAAGATGTACTTGTAGGATACACATAAGGATACAATGGACAAGGATCCGATGTTCCAGAGCTTCACGCTCAACATAAATGTCTCACAACTCTTGTGCTACAGATCTCCTTGCTCAACAAAAAACATCTCATCAATCATGTGCTCCAAGGTCCACTCCCAACACAAGCACACACACACACACACACACACACACACACATCATATGCAATTGGCTTACGCCCAATATATCAAGCAAATCATCATGTCCATATGCAGTGTGCTCTTTGACACAGTATATCAAAATGAAACATCAAGGTAACATCATAATCAATGGGGCTCATGCCCATAAGTGTTAGGTCCAAAATTCAGGATATTAGAAGAATATTCAAAAGTCCTTATGAAGGATGGTGGTTAGTTCTTGTTCAATTAGGGTTTCCTTAATGGAAAGGAACTGAACTCTTTGCATTTAGGGAGTATGTTAGTTCAGAACCTTATAGCTGGGCTCTCACAGGGTTCAATTTTTTATTAAGTAAAAAATTCAGGAATGGGAACAACACCAAGGGATATGATATTTGGAATAAAGTGATCAGAGGGAAGGCCTGTACAACTCTTATGATAGAAGATAAAGAGAAACCAAGTTTGTGGTTTTAATGTTTTGTGAATTCTCCTCTTTATTTTTATTGTGGATTTTTTATGTGCTATTGAACATAAGAGACTTTTTTTCTTCTCCCAAGCTGATTACGATATAGGTTTAGGGATGGATGGGGTATCCCTATTTGTAAGAATCAGATTCAGAGTCTTTATTTTCAAATGATTTTATGATTAGTTGAGGAAAGGTAAAACGAAGCTATTCTTTTTTAGAAATTTGTCTCCAGTTCTTCAACTTGTTATTTTTGATGAGGTATGTAAATTGTAGTGAGGTTGGTATCTCACAATGATGAGAACAAATGCGGTTGGTTTTAAACATTCATTCCTAAATATTTTGGTGGGGTTAGCCTCTCGGTGACAAGAGATAACATTTTGTTTTTATTTGCTTATGCTGAAATGTCTCTTGATGAGAAAATTTATCTTGTTAGGTTACTTACATTGCGTAGGTTTCCTTTATATCTCCATTGAATCTTTCCAAAGGGAACCAAGGAGAGAACCCTCTCTTTACGAGACTGGTTTCCCATTAAGAAAAAGAATATTAACTAATTTTACATTACTCACTTAATAAGTGAAATGATGTATGATGTTACGATATTATCCACTAGTACAAAATGAGGAATTAGTGACTATGTGACTAAAAAATCTAGTCACCATAGGTTTTTCAAGTGATTTACTACTAAATATGAGCAATTTTGATCAACCCAACTATAAACGACTACAATTAATGACTAGTTTAGTCGCGAGTTAACAAATATGACTAGATAATAAGTGACAGTTAAAAATGACTAACATAAATGACCAATTTAGTGATGACATAAAAAATGATTAGATAGAAGAATATGAATTAGTCATTTATGTTAGTCATTTTAAATTGTGTCATGGAAGATTGCAATTTTGACAATGAAGTGTAAATTTTGTAAATTGTCTACCTTCTATCTCCAACCAAGTGTAGGTTAACAATTCTGAATCCAAAATGGAATTTGTGGGGTTAGTAATATCTAGTGTTTTTCTAGGTGGTCGGGATAGTGTTAGGGTTTTGTGGGTTATTGCAGACGATGTGCTAATTTAGATGTTCATATTGCTTTCCAGATATAATATATTTGGGATCACAAATCCTAAATGATATATATGTTGGAAAATCCTTTTTTGAATGTAATATTGGTGCCATGCATCTTGATCTCCAAAGATCCAACAAAGAAATTGCACGAATTTTCTCTTTACCATCTTTATCCCTGCTACACCATTGAAGCAAACCGTTAAGAGCACATCAAGGAAAAATTATGTTCCTACAATTACGAATTAGGTCAAACCAATACCATATCGATACCTAGAAGCATCATAGCTAGTTATTGATACTTCAATGTAAGATTCCAAAGTACCATACATTGGAACATTATGAAGTTACTATCTAAACAATTTAATACGTAGAGAAACTTCCTTTATTAATACGATTTATACTTCTTAATAGTATGTGTTATTTGACCTTAATTTGACAAATCTATGGGATCAAATGCTTAATACACTGTAGGATAATTTCTTTGTTATGGGTATAACGTTTAATACACTATCAGATAAATTCTTGAGAGAGAATAACCTTGGAAATATTGCAAAACAAAGTTTGAAATTTTCTAAATCATGAATCTCTTAGAGTGTATCTGATTAAAAACTCTTACAAAAACATGGGTTCAATCTTCTTAACCTTGACTATCATAGGGTTGTTTGGGTGTGTCTGATAAAATTAGATGAAATAATCAATCAATTTCATGCTAAGTGGATTGAATTTCCATTCACAGTGAGGAATTGTTTTTTTCTTTCTAAAACATGACTGTAGATTAAAAAATAAAAAAAAATTGTAGAGAGTGTAGATTGGTTTCTTACTTTATAGGAGTCATGTTGAGAATAAAAATATCATACAGTCTGCAAGAACATCTCTACGACAATGGAATAGTAAATATGCTCGAAGGATGGGGAATACTAAAGGATCAACTTTGTTGAGCTACTGAATTATATTGTGGTAAATATTCCCAAGAATTCAACAAAGTTAAATTCATCAATTGAACCTAAAGCACGCTCTCTCTCACCAAATATACATAATACTCTTAACTCTTAATGTTTAGGTCATTTACCCATATTATAATAGTATATAGCTGACAAAATTTTAGAACCGTGATGACCTGTTGAGTCAGAATCCCTAGAGTCGATGTTGCTGAAAGGGTGAGGGTGCGAGGACGCGGGAGAAAGGGAGGCGATAAAGGAGTGAATATTCGAACGATGGGTCAATCACCATAGCCGAGGATGTCTGAGTTCACATGGGTCGAGAGATGTCAAGAGTTTGTAGGGGCCGAGAGAAGTCAGGATTTTGTAGGGGCCCAGATGTAGGGTAAGGAATTGAGGATGGCTCAGAGTTCTCTGTGCTAGTGTAGCTCGAGAGTAGGATGGAGTTATTTGTTCTAGGAACAAGGGGATGGGTTAATCAAGACGTTAAAAATCATTAACTATATGCTGGAAAAATCAAATCCAGGTATCTCATGTCAAGGCATAGGCGACGAGTGGACCTACAAGTGGGTCGATGGACGGAAGGAGTATGCCATATTAAGTTCGTCATCTAGATGAGTGAGAAAATGACATTATGAGGTCTTGCGAAAACACCCGATGGGCCCCGAGTGCAAATCGTCGAGATATCAAAAGTTTATAATATACAATTTTTATATTATTACAAAAAAAATTATAATATTATATAATATAATATTAAAAACCTACAATTTTTTATATTATTACAAAACATATATTATAATATTACATAATATCATATTAAAAACATACAAGACATATAATATTACATAATACAATATTAAAAACATACAAATTTTTATATCATTACAAAATATGTATTATAATTTTACATAATACCATACAAAACACATACAGAGGATTATGACTTTTGGGTTCAACATTTGCCAAGGGATGAGAACATGCAATTTGTGTCCCATAAACATTCCTTGTTGCCATTGCTTGTGCACGAGACTACCAATTATTGGAGAATTTTTTTCCCAGGATACCTTATCAAGGTTAGAATTGAGGATAAATGTTGCTTTGTGTTCAAAGGTACATGAAAAAGCCCTTTCACTATTGTTTAAGGTCATTTGTGGGCATCAACAAGGTCAAAATTGAGGATAATGTTTCTTATTATTCAAAGGTACAGGAACAAGCCCTTTCACCATTGTTTGAGTCCTAATTGATGGTGAACACATGCCCAGACTTGCCATATATGCAGAAAAATGCAACACGAGAGGATTTGTTGGTGCTATAGGGTATGTAGAGAAGGTTAATGTATGTAACATACCCATATAACCTGTAAAAATGTATATATAAATTTTTTTAAGTATAATTTCTTTCACATGAATTTTGGCTATAACATTTCAAAACTAATCATCCTTAGGCTAAAAATAGTAAACAACGTTAAATTTCTGCACGTGGAGCCACTTAAGCAGTCAAAAGGTCACTTCTGCACTGAACTAATTTTCTAACTTGCACCTTTTGCATTCATCCTTTCCTCCTATTAAAATTGAGCTCACATCAATCTATGAACCAATTAAAAACTCAGAAATAGATCTCACAATAAATTTACTCACAATTGACATGAAACAGTGCAAAAATGGCTTGCAGCTGTATAATGCTTTCATTAATAAAAAAAGTAAATGGATACAATCTGGATGATGTTTACAATTTAATACACTAGTATTAATAACCTGACAATTCGAATACATGAGAGGAAATTCGAATTGATTGACTCAATTTAACTGCATGGATATCAAGATGTGTCTAAGTCACTATCGAAGCTTAACTAGCTAGCTCTAGTTGTCTACATCAGTGCCTCAACCTGTTAAATTAGTTAACAAGTCTAACTAAATGTGGTAGGTGAGGAAAGGCACCCTCCCACATGCAGTAATGAAAATAATGACTAACTGAATATAGTTTACTATAACTAGATGTAACTGACTCATAACTAGGGCTATCTAATGTTATATTTTAACATTTAAGCGAGCATTATGTTAGGATCTTTAACTGAGAGAATAACAAGCACAGCAATCAAACACAAGAGACAATGAAAAAAATGTTTTTCCTCGGGGAAACTGTAAATGGAGAAAACCCTGCAACTTCCTCAGAGATAGAATCAACACCAAAAGTAAAACCCCAAAACAATAAGATGATCTCCTGATAGCAATAGCCTCTTTCTTTCTAGCCCCAGCAACTTCTTCTCCCTTAGCTATGTGCTATGACTGAGTGTGAGTGAGTGTCTGATAAATAGAGATACGCACTCTCTATTTATACTAATTCCCAACTTGACAATGACTCACTAGGGTCGACTTCAGTAGGTGAGTCTAACAACCCTAGGGACCCAAAACTACGGAGACTTTAACCCTTGAACAATAGGAGGGTTACCCACATTGACTTGACATGACTTCTTTACATTGTAGAAACACTCGATCGAAACATCGGGGCATGACATGACAGAATTACATTACAAACACTTCCCGAAATAAACATTGGGGTACAATACATAAGAAATACAAGTGAATACATTCCAAAGTTACAGTTACATCAACACTCCCTCTTAAATAGGAAGTTATTCTCTCGACACAATTTATCAGCACAAGTCTTCTTCTATGTATCATTTGGATCATCATTGATTCCTCGTCATCTTCAAGTCATCTTAATCTTCAAGTCATCCTCAACTGGATTTGGATCATCATCACTGGGTCTGGATCATCACTCGATCTGGATCATCTTTGGTTCTGGAACATCTCTGTTGGATCATCATCACGGGTTCTATCTCTTGATTCTTCTCGTCATAGGAAGTTATATAGAGCCATCCCTTTTTCATGATGGTTGTAGGCGTAGCCTCCATGTAGGTCTTTTCTAGCACTTATATCTGACCCTAAGTTAGAATGACCCTCCCAACACTTATATTTGATCATGTAGGAACCAATCCTATAATCATATCAGAAAGGAATGCCCAACACTCAAATATGACCATGTGGAAACACATCCCACAACTCTGTCAGAAAGGCCCAACACTTACATCTGACAACCAATGTCAGAAAGGCCCAGCTCTTACATTCAACGATGTGAGGAACCAATCCTCCATGCCAAAAGGGCTCTGTGCTTACATCTTATCATTGTAGGAACCAATACTACAATCACCTCAGAATGGCTCTGCACTTACGTCTGATCATTGTAGGAAACAATCCTACAATCACCTCAGCATGGCTCTGCACTCACATCTGATCATGTAGGAACCAATCCTATAGTCACGTCAGGCCCTCAGTCCCAAACTGAGCTTTACTGGTAACTGAATAGGCGCCTCCATTCCAAGAATGGAATTCAACGATTATATTTGATCATGTAGGAACCAATCCTATAGTCACATCAGAATGGATTAACACTTACATCTAACCATGGAAGGAACCAATCCTATCACCATGTCAGAATGGCTCATAGACTCATCATTTCCCTTTGGACGGAACCTCGTTCTGGAGAACACCAAGCTTCTCCCTGAAGTACTCAAACTTCACTATGGCTAATGGCTTCATCAACACATCATCTATCTTTTAGTTCATTGCAACATACTAGAGCTTCACTACTCCTCTCTACACCATATCCCTAATATAGTGATACTTGCTCTCGATATGCTTCGACTTGTCATGGAACAATGGGTTCTCCAAAAAATTCATAGAACTCTGGTTGTTACAATGTATACAAGTAGCATCCAATTGGAGATCAAATAAATTAGACAGTAGCTTCCTCAGCCATACTACCTCACAACTAGCTAAACAGGTTGTGACATACTCTGCTTCAGTTGTACTCAGTGCCACACACGATTGCTTCCTGCTCAACCAAGAGGTCACACCTGATCCCATACTAAAGAAACACCCTGAATTTCTCTTCTTATCGATGGAATTTCCTTCCCAGTCTGAATCAACATAACGCTCTAGGTTAATCTTCTGATTTGCCTCATACTTGAGCCCATAATCAACTATACCCCTCATGTATCTTAGAGTATGCTTTGCAGCAATCAAGTGAACATGTCTTGGATCTGTTAGGAATTGGATCAAGGTGTTCATAGCAAATCAAATATCTGGTCTCGTGTTCATCAGGTACATCAAGGACCCAATCATCTGATGATACATTGTAGCATCAACCGCTTCTAATGAATCATCACTCAATAACTTCAAGTTCAATTCCATAGGTGTGGTCATGGCCTTGTATTCCATCATCCCAAACCTCTTCAGGATCTCTACTACATACTTTCCTTTCTCGAGGGATATTCCATCTGCATTCTGCCACACCTCCATGCCTAGAAAATAGTGCATCATACCCAAGTCCTTCATTTCGAACTCGGTAGCGAGATTCTTCTTTGTATCAGAAATAAATCCATCCATACTTGTTACAAACAGATCATCTACATATAGTAGGATACATATAGTAGGAGTATCACTGTGTTACCATCTTCAACCTTGTAGTAAAGGTTAGAATCTGCTTTCATTTTGGTAAATCCCAAACTGGATAGAAAGCCATCAATTCTGCTGTACCATGTCTTGGGTGCCTGTTTCAAACCATATAGGGCTTTATTTAATCTACACACATGAGACTCCCTATCATGTGTCTCAAAACTGAGTGGTTGTTATACATACACTTCCTCTTCCACTACACCATTCAAGAAAGTAGTCTTGACATCCATTTGGTGTATCTTCCATTTCATTACTATAGCTAGAAAAAGAACTGATCTTATGGAAGTGTATCTGGCTATAGGTGTAAAGGTTTCTTCATAATCTATTCATTCTTTCTGTGAGAAGCCATGAGCCACCAATCTTGCTTTATATTTCTCTATGCTTCCATCTGCAGCATGACTGATCTTGTAGATCCATTTGGAAGTTACAACAGACTTCCCTTCTAGTCTTGGGACAACATCCCAAACATCATTCTTCATGATTTATTGATACCATTTGATCATAGAATCCTTCCATTCTTTCCTTTCTGCAGCTTCTTCATAGTTGGAAGGTTCTTTATTGATAAAGTCACATAATAAAGCTACATACTGGGAGCAGGACCTAGTCCTCTTTCTTTCTCTGTGATTCTCTTCTGGAGCCCCATATCTTTCCGTACCTTGGATAGCTTCTTGTACTCAAGTAGGTTTCCTCTTGTGAGGATTCTTTTCCTGAGGTGGATCTACAGGTTCTTGAGGTTCTTCAAATTCTCGATCTTCTTCTTGATTTTCTTTGTTCATGGTTGTGTCATGAATTCTGGGTGCTTCTGATTCTTTAGGATCTTCAGTAGGTCTCTTTCTATATTTTTGTTGTAAGCTAAGTCTTCATCAAATGTTACGTCCCTTCTGATGTCAATATTCTTGAATCTTGGGAAGTATATTCTGTAATCCTTCGAGCTTTCAGAGTATCCCACAAATATACCCTTCTTTCGTGAAGGATCTAACTTTGTCCTCTTTTCTTTCTAAATGTGTATGTACACTGGACAGCTGAATATTCTGATATGGATGAATTCTAGTTTCTTTCCATAAAAGAGTTCTTTAGGTGTCCTATTCTCGAGTACTCTGTGTGGAGTACGGTTCTGTACATACACCGTTGTTCTGGCAGCTTCTTCCCATAGATGCATGGGAAGATCTTGATCATGAAGCATTGCTCTTCCAGTTTCCATGATTGTTCTATTCTTCCTTTCTGCAACCCCATTCTGTTGTGGATTATATGGATTGGATAACTCCCTCTTAATCCCTAAATATTTGCATAACTCTTTGAATTAATTTGATGTGAATTCTTTGCCATTATCTGATTGAAAGGTCTTGATCTTGTTTTCTATGTGGTTCTATTTCAAGGTTTTGAATTCCTTGAACCTGTTGAAAACTTCATCTTCATTCTTCATAATATATATCCATGTATTCCTATAAAAATCATCAATAAAAGAAACGTAGTATACATACCCACTTAAAGAACTGGATGAAATTGGACCACATACATCGGACTGAATGATTTCCAAGATTCCTTTTGCTTTTCTTTCGCTACTTGGAAATGTATTCTTTGTGTTATTTCCTTTCGCACATCCTTTGCATACTCCTTCATGTTTTGCTTGAATTTATGGAAGACCTTCAACAACTTTGCTTGCAAGTGGTATTTCTCTGTAGTGCACATGTGTAAGCCTTCTATGCCAAAGTTCATTTGGCTCTACTGTGTCATGGACCAAAGCTTGTTCTGGATGGCCCTTCAATTTGTATAATCCTCCGTCTTGTTCTCCAATTACTATTGCATCGTCAATAGCCTTTCCTTTTGGCCACATGAGGACTTGGCCATCTACAAATGAAACCCTCATGCCTTTTGCATCCAATGCCGATATGGAGAGAAGATTCTTCTTTAGTCGTGGTACAAATAAGACATCCTTCATTTTCATAGACTTTCCAGAGTATATCTTGTAGAAGGATTCACCACTACCTTTTATGGGATATTGGTAGTCATCCCCAAGTTTCACCTTATGGGGTGAATTATGTTTGGATAGTTTCTAAAAATATTCCTTGAATCCTATCATGTGTTTGGAAGCCCCACTATTAATAAGCCAATCTTTGCCTCCATGAGTGACAGTTCCTGTGAGAGTAGAGATTAGAACATATTCTTCAGCACTTGAAGAGTCTTCACTTTCTTGTTTTACTTTCTTCCTGGGAGGATCATCATCCTCAGCAGTGTGATAATGATATCTTATTTGGGAGTTCTTCTTCTTCTTGGATCCACTCTTATTCATGGGACAATTTCTAGAAAAGTGTCCTCTTTCATCACATGTGTAACATCTGAGTTTGGATGGATACCTTTTTATAAAATTATCTTTCTGATGAGAATGCTTACCTTGGTGATGATGATTTTCCCTTCTTCCTTTCTTGGAGTGTACTATGAGAGCTTGATATTCACTTCCCATCTTTTCTTCTCGAGGTGTTATTCGAGATTATTCTTGTGAACATTCTTCCCACAGTCTACTGAACTCGATTAGATTCTTCCTAGCACAGATTCCTTGGATGAAAGAATCCCATGACCTAGGGAGACCATTCAAGGTTGTCATCACAATTTTTACATTCTCCACTTCTTCATCTACTACTTCAAGTTGTTCTTTGATCTGGGAGACCCTTGTAAAGTATGACTGGATGGTCTCCTCATTCTGGATCTTTACATTCTTCAAATGGTTCCTTAGAGTCATCTTCTGGTTTATGTTCTTCCCTTCAAACAGTTTGGTTAGGGCATCAAACATAGCTTTAGGTGTCTTGAGGGAGGACACCTGTGGTATGAGGTGATCCTTGATTGAATCAGCGATAATCCTCTTTTCCATAACCAACTTCTTCTTATGTAAGGCCTTATCCTCATATTCCCCTCAAACTGGAATCTCCTCACTGATGTAGGATTCCAACTCATTTTCTTCTAGGACTAGAGAGATCCTATACTTCCAGGCTCAGAAGTTATCGGCTCCCTCAAGATTTTCATCAAGCTTGGTATGATGAGACATCTTAACTGAGAACCTCAAATGGAAATACAAAAGATTTATATCTTACCAGGTCAAGATGTAAGATCCTGATTTGGAACTGAATTTCTGCAGTGCTGGTTTAGGAGCATATTAGGGTTTGACTTTCCTGGAGTTCTATCCCACCAAATGCTTTGATCTTGATCTCTAAACTTTGATTTTGAGGAGGAGATCAACCCATGCTTGGGCTCACTCAAAAATTCCACTTTTGTGGAAAGCTCTAATTTCTGGTAGTTGTGTTGGGTCCGAAACTAAAAAAGCTCAGAATCAAATTCTGTTTCAATGGAAAGATGCACCCTGTTAGTGCCAGAAATTGTTCTCATACTACTAAAGAACAAATCAACACAATCTCATCAAATAAAATTAAGTAAAATAGGTTTTTAGGGTTTTGGTTTAAAAAAATTCATCAGCAAGGAGGAAATAAACATCGAAAAGCTAATATAGAACTGAATCATGCAATTTAGATAAACTGGGGATCAAACACATCCCAATAAGCCATAAAAATTACACATGAAATACTAATTCTACCCACAGGCTACAAGCATTTACACGAATAAACCTTTAAACAGAAAATGGAATTGTAGACTCAGCAATCAACCAGATCAGAAATGAAAAAACATGACAAGTAAAAGGGCTTATTAGTTTACATATAATCAATAATAGTCATCCACTTACATAAGAGTTATAAATGATAGCTTGAGAAATCAAAGCTCCAAAGTCCTCTCCTTGAGTGAAAAATCCCACCCCAACACTGTATGTTTGTCTTCCTTTTATCATTACAAAATTAAAGTAGTTCCATAACTACCTTCTAGGTCAAAATTTGAAATAGTTACATCAATTAGTTACATGATAACTCAAAATATTTAAATACAATTAACCCAAAAATAGCAAATTGGATTTGGGGAAATTTGGGTCCCAAAGACACCTTCATATCTCTTGATCTGGGACACTTGTGCAAAAAATAATAGAGGTGTTTTTAAATGAGTCTGTTATGAACAAAAACCTCTCTTATTTTTTAAAAATTCCTCTTCAATTGATCGAAATACGTGTTGTAAATTTGTGACTAAAACAGGAAATTATTAAATAATTCAAACCTTGCAAATAGGCCACAAAGATGAATTCGAATCTCTCAAACAATAACAGTTGTTGCAAAAATGAGAGAGGTTTTTGTGAATAAGTCTATTGTGGACAAAAACGTCTTGTTTTTTTCAATAATTCGTTTCTGTCACCTCATTAAATGCTCCCAATGATAATGACAAAAACAGGAAAAATAGAGCTGCTACAGGAATCTCCTCATGAAAATATTTGACAAAGGACTCAAAATGAGGATTAGATTATAAAGAAAACTTGAAATAAACTTTTATTATAAGTTTTGGAAGGCTTAAATATATACATATTAACTAATAAGCCCAAAAGACAAACCTTAAAACTAAAATAATGAAATAATTCAACCATTAAAAGCATTAAATCCAACAAAAATGACTGATTGTCAAAAAATCAACATAAAATGTAAAATCATTTTAAACCAACGGTTGAAAATTAGGACAAAAAGAACAAATAAAATAAGAACAATATCTAGTTATAACATCTGGCTCTTGCTGTGGGATGAAGTCCTCGTTGTGAAGCTTCAAGAACCTGTAGACCTTGTTCCTTATTCATTGGGTGATGGAGTCATTTACCAAATCTCTGCAACTTTCTCAGACTCTGAACACATACCTTTGAAATGACAAAATACTGCTACAAACCAGCATACTGAAAAGAATCTACATGCTCGTATAGTGAGCTTATTCTACTATTTACTCCTACTTCTAATCATAGGAAACAACACAATCAAGTGTAATCATACTTCTAGTGAATCCAAGAAACCATTTGACTGAGAATCATAATTCCATGCATGCTAATGTTAGAGAAAACCCACAAACGATGTGATAAATGCAATAAAGAGTCTGTAGGCAGCTGATACTTATGACTGGAAATATGAAGTATGCCAAAAGCTGGAGCATAAGAAACCTTTGAAAAATACAACTCCAACCAAGAATCCATGGGATCATGAAATTTCTGATTTAAAACTTCAATGTCTTCATTATATTCATCATAAAGTGAAGCATTCTCTTCCTCTCCATTGCTGTTCGTTTTAAACATTAGATCAAGAATGGAAACCAAGGGCTTTTCAAACTGCTTCTCGACCTTTAAATAAAACCCTTGATCAAAACTTGAACAAAGAAAATTCTGGAAGTGACCATAAGTCAAGAATGGCAACTTATTTCTTATATCAATAGTAGGAGGTTGAAGAGCAGCAACTTATTCTTCATAACATGATAATCTCATAGTAGGAACTAGGAAATTTCTACTATAATCCACTGAAAGTATATTATCATCGAAAAAGTCAGAAAACTGATATGAAGAATCAACACAAGTGTCATTTATATCCTTGTTCATATGAAAATATGAAAATGATGAAGAAAACTGTCTTAAATCTGAATGATACCTACGTTCTTCTTCATGTTCATAAGCTTGTATATATTCAACATGAGCCTGATCTCGAAGCATTTTGCAATCTCGTATGTTCTCCTCCACTCCTTTTGCATCCTCAAACAATTGTCTTAAAGATGATGATTTCCTTTCTAACAGGAAAAAGACAAGATCTGAATTTTGAGCCATAACATAATATACCATAGCAAGTTTTTCCGAAGGTCTGATCTCCATAGGCATGCTGATATAAAAACTTTGAAACCTCCCATTAAATTTAGTAATTGGCTCATCATTCTCCCTTTTCAAACTATAAAATTCAGATATAAATTGATCATAAGATTTATTCTTACCCCAATACTTTAAAAATAAATCATGTAACTCTTCCCACGATCCACTTGAATCAGCTTTTAAATTTCAAAACCAAAACCCAGGATCTCGAGCAAAGGATTTCAAAAATAACCTCATGACAACATCCTCATGCATAATTTCAAAATTATCAATGAAATTATGAAAAGATCCTAAGTGCTTCTCTGTTGTAATATGGTCTTTTCCAGTAAAATGGGGAAGATATTCAACAAAGTAGGAAGGGTAAGTATGTAAGAGAGATGGCAACCTAAGAGGTTTAAAAATCTTCTATGTGAGTTGAAAAAGAGGTTCAACAAGTTGTTTGCAAGTTTCAGCAGTGATGGTAGAAGGTAATAGATCAACTTTATTCTCTACAAGATGACTAGAATAATCAGGTTCAAGAGATATGGGTATATGTATATCATGTTGCACATGTATTTCAAATGAAGGAATAGGATCAACATCAATAAAACAAGAAGAAGGCAGACTTTCTTCTTCCAAATAGGGATATGAACTTGAAGGTTTATGAACATTGGAATAGACAAAAAAAAAAAAAAATCTTTTGACATGCAATGGGAAAGACAGGAAGGAACTGATGAATAAGAACAAAACCTCATGGAAGAAAGTAGTAAGATGATACCCAGTCTTTCCATTTGGCTTCTTCATTTTTTTGTCAACAAAATTCTCCTTGTAGTAGAAACTTTAATCGTGGAGTTGCCGGTGAAAAATTATAGTCTAAAATATTTTCTAACTTTGTTCACCTCACAAAATCAGATGAATAATGATATCCCAAGGAAGATATAATTTAGCTTCATCCCCGGCAACGGCGCCAAAGATGTTAGTGCCAGAAATTGTTCTCAGATTACTAAAGAACAAGCCAACACAATCTCATGAAATAAAATTAAGTAAAACAGGTTTTTAGGGTTTTGGTTTAAAATAATTCATCAGGAACTTGGAGTAAATAAACATCCACAACCTAATACAAAACTGAATCATGCAAGTTAGATAAACTGGGGATCAAACACATCCCAATAAGCCATAAACATTACACATGAAATATTAATTCCACCCACAAGCTACAAGCATTTACATGAATAAACCTTTAAACAGGAAATAGAATTGTAGAGTGAGGAATCAACTAGATAAGAAATGAAAAAGCATTATAGGTAAAAGGGATTATTACTTTACATATAATCAATAACAATCATCCACTTACATAAGAGTTATAAATGCTAGCTTGAGAAATCAAAGCTCCAAAAGCCTCTCCTTGAGTGAAAAATCCCACCCCAAAATTGTATGTTTGTCTTCCTTTTATCATTATAGAAGTAAATTAGTTCCATAACTACCTTATAGGTCAAAATTTGAAACAGTTACATCAATTAGTTACATGATAACTCAAAATATTTAAAGACAATTAACCCAAAAATAGCAAATTGGATTTGGGGAAATTTGGGTCTCAAAGACGCCTTCATATCTCTCGATCCGAGACACCTGTGAAAAAATTGAGAAAGGAGTTTTTAATTGAGTCTGTTATGAACAAAAACCTCTCTTGGTTTTTAAAAATTCCTCTTCAATTGATCGAAATATGTGCTGCAAATTTGTGACTAAAACAGGAAATTATTAAATAATTCAAACCTTGCAACTAGGCCACAGAGATGAATTCGAATATCTCAAACGATAACAGCTACCGCAAAAATGAGAGATTTTTTTGTGAATGAGTGTGTTGTGGATAAAAACCTCTTTTTTTCCATAATTCATTTCCATCACCTCGTAATCGGCTCCCAATGATAATGACAAAAACAAGAAAAACTGAGCTGCTACAGGAATCTCCTCATGAAAATATTTGACAAAGGACTTAAAATGAGGGTTAGATTATAAAGAAAACTTGGAATAAACTTTTATTATAAGTTTTTTAAAGCTTAAAGATATACATATTAACTTATAAACCCAAAAGACAAACCTTAAAACTAAAATAATGAAATAATTCAACCATTAAAAGCATTAAATCCAACAAAAATGATTGATTGTCAAAAAATCAACATAAAATGTAAAATCATTTTAAACCAATGGTTGAAAATTAGGACAAAAAGAATAGATAAACTAAGAAGAATATCTAGTTATAACATTCCCTAGGGAGGAGAGTCGGCCCAACCTTCTTTTGTTGAAAATCTATGGAGAGAGATCCAAAAAGTAGGAAGCCTTAATTCCCATAGCTGCACAGTGTCTTCTTCTCAGGTTAGCTCTGATACCATGTTAGATTTTAACATTTAAGCTAGAATTATATTAGGATATTTAGCTGAGAGAATAACAAGAACAAAAATAAAAAACAAGAGACAATGAACACAGTGTTTTTCCTCGATGAAACCATAAATGGAGAAAACCCCACAAAGTTCCTCAAAGATAGAATCAGCACCAAAAGTAAAACCCCAAAATAGTAAGATGGTCTCCCGATAGTAGTAGCCTATTTATTTCTAGGCCCAGCAACTTCTTCTCCCTCAGCTATTCACTACAACTGAGTGTGTGATAAATAGAGAGACTCACTCTCTCTATTTATACTAATTTCTGACTTGACAATGACTCACTAGGGCTGACTTCATTAGGTGAGTCTAACAACCCTAGGGCCCCGGAACTACGGGGAATTTAACCCTTGAAAAATTAAAGGGTTACCCACATTGACTTGACATGACTTGTTTACATTATAGAAACTCCCAATCGGAACATTAAGGCATGACATGACTCAATTACATTACAAACACTTCCCGGAATAAACATCGGGGTACAATACATAAGAAATACAAGTGAATACATTCCGAAGTTACAATTACATCAACAACT
Source organism: Pseudotsuga menziesii (assembly GCA_001517045.1). Classification (NCBI taxonomy): domain Eukaryota; kingdom Viridiplantae; phylum Streptophyta; class Pinopsida; order Pinales; family Pinaceae; genus Pseudotsuga; species Pseudotsuga menziesii. Next base: position 311,098 of record LPNX010798683.1, read on the forward strand.
AATGACCAACTGAACTCAATTGATGGAGGTTGGTACCGACACTCCTAGTGGATCCTAAATTATAGGGATTGTATAGGAGGAACCTAAACTGATGCATGTAAGTGCAATCAGTGGCAATTAACCTCAATTAGTGTTACCCACACTTTAGTAACTAGTACATGTTTCCCCATTAGGGCATGTGCACCTAATGGAACTAGTGACTCAATAATGACTGGAAAGACTCCTAATTTAGGCATAATTGACTAATTTGGATAAGGGAGGGTTATAATCCTAACACCCCCCCCTAAATTCTAACTTGGAAAATTTGTTGGCCCTTGTAACTAAGACCATAGGTCACCCATTATAGCTAAAATGAAAAATTAATTTCTTAATACAAATAAGGAAACGGGGAAAACCCACATGGGAAAACCCCCCCTCAAACTAAGTAGGTAGAATTAGGATTCAAGTTTAAAAAACTTGAGAAAATGTTGTTGCAACCTTCATATCTGTGTTGTAGTGAAGCATCATGCATTTTGTTCATTACACAGGTATCATGGGGCCTGACATATAGACTTCTCCATCTTCTCCCAAAATAATGATGGAAGGAAGGAGGAATCATAACTGTTTCCTCTTTTTGGAGGAAGAGAGACATGATCCACTTTGTTATTTTGAGAGCATTGTATCTGATTAGGCCTTGCCATGTAGCATCTCACATGGATTTTTTTGAATCTCTCTGAAGGAATTAATCTTGCATGACATAGCGCAAGGTTCTCTTCCCAAAACTAATTTCTTGTCCTCTTTGTGTCAGATGGATTTCGAGTCATCTTCCAAACTACTCGAATAACCATTTGTGCCCATTTGGGCTTAGGATTGGGAGTAGGGACTGGATTTAGATATGAATCATCCTTAACTTAAATCTCATAAACTGATACAACTAATTCTTCTACTTCTGATTCTGAAATACTAGTGGAAACTACAAAAGGAGTAGATAGAATGTTTTTACCTCCCCTTTCAAGTGGCAGCTGAGAGTGCACTGGATCTAAGAATGTGAGAATTCATATGCATTGGAGGCATGATTTGTAGCACCCTTCGCTATGATGATTCCAGTAGAGATATCTCTGATCTCCACTAAGTCAGGACCAAATATCACTCACTTTGGAGGGCTAGTGTGAGTCATCTGGTATACAAATAATAGATTTACAGCTAAGGAAGGCACTGTTACAACTGATTTTACCACACATGGTAGATCACATATTTATGGCCTTCCTTGTCCCTCTGCAGACTCTTTGGACCCCATGGATCACTTTTGTACCTTTGATGTTTCCAATATCATCCCTAAAAATATGCATTAATTTCCATCGGCAACTTTTAAACCCATTCTCGCATATATACATGGATATGACTTTTAAACCCGTGTACATCGGGATGTGTGCAAAAGGCCAAATAGTTTTGGAGTTTTCCTTGATGTGGATCCAAGTCACTTGTCTCTTGGCCCTCCATATGCCATGAGATCACTCATATTTGACCTTCCATTACCCTATTGAAGCACTATATAAGAAACCCTTTGGATACATTGAAAGGAGAGGAATTGAAGAGTAAGAAAACTATAGTCCATTATTGCAGTATCTTGATTATTCTTGAGTCTGCATCCCTTTATCCCTTGGAGTACTTTGTGTTATTCCCAAGCTTGCCTTTACTTGTGAGCTTGCTATCAAGAGATGGAGGATTGAGGTGGTGGAGGCCCAGGCTGAAGACTCAGTTTCTCCGGTTTGCAGAAGTGCTGACAGAGGTTTTCATTCTTGTAATCTCTGATTTATATTAATAGAAATATATTTTCTTGTCCAACGATGTGCATTTAAATGAATATTGAATCCATGGATGCTTTTAATTGCTTATACATTAATGATTAAATATGCTAGAGTAGGTATAAAATCATTATATAGCATGCTTGTCTTGTTTGTTGATTGTTGAGAGAGCAAATTGCTAACACAAGAGGGATTGGAAAAGCTCAATGGGGATCTACATCAACCATCCAGAATAAGGTATGTTTCAAGATCCTTTAGTGTTAGATGTTTTATTTCTCTTGCATATTGGAAGGGATTGATTTCCATGGTTACTTTGTCTGTTGTGGTTCCCCAAGCCATAGGAAGTTTTCTCCATAACAGAATTGGCGACTCCACTGGGGATCGAACCCAAAATATCTGGTGACTCATTCGTGCTGATTTCATGTATTATGTCTAAACTAGCATATAGGTTAGGTTGCACATTATTTTGGACTTTTCATGACCTTATGACCGTTTCATTATAACCTTAGGTACGAACCCATTCTATCTTGTCACGGAGCCTCCTTGTTTCTTTTAGAAGTGACATGATGTGAATGGTAGAGCTTGACCATACATGGATACCCTAGTTAGCTCATGTTTTTCATTTGGTGCCCATGCTGACATTTTTCCTTTAGGGTGTGGGAGTCCTTTGTATAGTATCTCCATGACTTTGCACAAGAGCCTCATAATCCTCTTGATCATTTTGCTAGCCTTTTCCCCATGACTCCCTTATGTCAAGTTGTAATTGCATTACCATGAGTTTTTCTTGCCTTATTGAGCCTTATGCCGGCTTCCCTAACTTTGATTATCAGCCATCTAGCATGAGCTTATCTCATGTCTAGCCATGCAGAGCCATTTTATATATCTTTTGCAGCTTGATTCCCCATTTTTTCCAGGAGAGGACTTTCCCCTGAGTGTCATTATCCTACACATGTTTCCTTGCATTGAGCATAGGTATGTTCTGCTGCTTGGAACTAGTTTGTTTTCCCCTTGACACTTGTATCCTCCTAGTCTATAGCTATAAAGCACTTTTATTCTTTTTCAAGCCTTTCAAAATTTTGAAAAAGTCCAAAAAAATTAAAAAAAAACAAAAATCCAGAGAACAAAAGATGTTATCTTTGGCAGCATTCAAGTTGTGTCTCCTTGGAACAGAGCATTGTATATCACATCCGTTGGTTAGGTTAATAGTTTGACTTTAGGAGCTGTACTCGTTTCTCTGAGTTTATCTCCATCGACTAGTTAAGCTTCCAGCCCCTATGGAGCCTTTGTCGATGCCTCCTGTGTCGCAGAGATGTCCCAATTTTGTATATTGAGTCTATGCTACCTACATTCAGTCACCATTCACCTTTATGCTCTTATTTGAAGGAGGTTGAAGCCTAAGTCGGTCATTCCTCATTTTTCTTGATTTTGCATATCGGCCATTCCTGGTACTTGTCCTGGTTCATGCAGATTATGATAGAGTCCTTTCACATTATATAGCTTTACTAAGTAACTCGGATTGGATGATGGTGGATGCCTTAATGCCCTCCTTCCAGTGGATTTCATCCCATTGACTTCAGATCATTTATTCTAGGATAGGAGTCTAGAGTCATTTTGAGTGCCTTAAGATTTGCAGTCATCAGTGGCAGGTTCTCTCTCCATTGACAGTTTTGGGAATACATCAATGTCCCCTGATCAATGAATTCTTTCAAGTGTTTGACCTCAACACATTTATTCACACTTGTTAGTTTGCACTCTAGTACCTTGATTCCCATTTTCATTATCGGTGGGTGATCTCGTGTCTATTAACGGTNTGGTAATAAGACGATGGACTACTATGTTTGACCTTGACACCTTTATTCACATAGTAGGAAATGTACTCGTAGCAGTTTGTGTAGAAGACTTTCCAGATTGGTGGCATTCTAGATATGCTACCTCCTTGATCTTGCCATTGTTCATGAGATTTCAGCTCTTATGACTTGACTCCACTGTATGTCAAATATCTTCAACAATTATGGTGATCTTGATCCATTGTATATATTCATCTTTCATGGAGATCATGATCCTTTGTATATATTCATCATGGAGATTTTGATCTATCTACATTGTACATGGCGATGACCACACATGTCATATTTTGTATCATGCCTATTCATGGCCATTGTACTCTTCTATATCCAGGACTACTGTATGTATTTGTAGTCATATGCAGAGATATTTGTACTGTATTGTTGGATGGATGATTCTTCCACCTGTTTCTTCATCAATCCACTTCTGGACTGGACTTATAATGTATTTCGGCCATCGGATCACCCCTCTCACCTCACACATCAGGGGGCATCTATTGCAGCTGATTTCACCACACATGATAGATCACATATTTATGGCCTTCCCTATCTCTCTATAGAATCTTTGGACCCCATGGACTATTTTTGTACCTTTGATGTTTCCAATATCATCCATAAAAACATGCATTGTTTTCCATACATGACTTTTAAACCCATTCTCATGTATATATGCGGATATGGCCCTTAAAACTGCATACATCGAGATGTGTGCAAAAGGCCAAATAGTTTTGGAGTTTTCCTTGATGTGGATCTGATCACTTGTCTCTTATCCTTCCATATTCCTTGAGATCACTTGCATTTGACCTTCCATTACCCCATTGAAGCACTAGATAAGAAACCCTTTGGATACATTGAAAGGAGAGGAATTGAAGAGCAAGAAAACTATAGTCCATTGTTGTCGTAGCTTTATTATTCTTGAGTCTTCAATCCAGTGATGTGGAAGAGAATATCTCTAGAAATTTAAGGGAACATAAATCCATATGCTTCATCAAGCTTATTCCAGTATTTCCCTTTGTCAACATAATGAATCGGCTCTACCTATGTGTTCATTGTGACTCTATAGAGATTTTTGGAGTGAAGATGAATCTCAATGTCCTTCTTCCCATTATGGCAGTTGAAAGGAGTGAGAATATCCACATAAGGGACCATTATGTTTTTGTAGCGAATGTAGTGAAGGAGTTTGAAAAACTTGTAAATCACAAAAAAAACAGACAAAGTAATGTCAACTTGCACTTTTGGATTTTGCTTCACACCCGTCTTAGTCAGTCAAGCAAGAGTGATCAACAATTCATTTGCCAAGGAATTATGTGGTAAACTCTCCACTTCTTGTGCAAAGTTGGAAGGAGCAATTTCGGTCAAAAAGAATTGATCCAACATGAAATATGTAGAAGGAGAAATTCCTTGTCATGCCGAGGCTCTTATACCATATTAAAATTGAGCTCACAGGAATATATAAACCAAGACAAAAATCACAAATATATCTCACAAGAAATTTACTCAGAATTGACATGAAACAATGCAAAAATGGCTTGCAGCTATATAATGATTTCATTAATCAGAAAAGTAAATGGATACAATCTAGATGATGTTTATAATGTAATACACTGGTATTAATAACCAAACAATTCAAATACATGAGAGGAAATTCGAGTTTATTGACTCAATCTAACTGCATGGATAACAGGATGTGTCTAAGTCAACATCGAAGCTTAAATAGCTAGCACAAGTTGTCTAAATCAGTTCCTCAATCAATTAGAATCACTTAACTAGTATAAATGAATGTGGTAGGTGAGGAAAGGCACCTTCCCACATGAAATCATGCAAATAGTGGTGCTAACTAAATATAGTTGACTATAACTGAATGTAACTGACTCATAAATAGGCCTAACTAGTCACCAATTGAACTCAACTAATGGGGTTGTTTTCGGCACTCCTAGTGGATCCTTAATTGTAGGGATTGGTCTAGGAGGAACCTAAACTGATGCATGCAAGTGCAGTCAGTGGAAGTTAGCCTCAATTAGTCTTACCCACACTCTAGTAACTGTTACATGTGGCCCAATTAGGCCATGTGGACCCAATGGAACTAGTGACTCAATATTGACTAAAAGGACTCTTAATTTAGGAATAATTGATGAATAAGGACAAGGGAGGATTATAATCCTAACACCATCTTCCTCTGTGGACTATGGGAATTAGAAAATCAACAAACAACGAAGTCGTTTATCCCCTTCTTTTCCTCCCACATTCTGCCTTTCTGTAGATGCAATTTGGATCGCGAAAAGCAATGCTCAGCCATATCTCCCTTCTGATTTCAATTTTCCTTTCCGCTTTCTAATTTCTTCTTTTCACTTTCTACTTTCAGCTTTTCTCTATGCGAGTCAGTGATCATGGAAAACTTAACGTTCTTATGACTTAAATCTTCCTATCTGCTTTCCTCTTTCCACTATGCGTATCACAGATCACAAAGACATTAACATTCTCGAGCCTTCACTTTTATTTTCCACCTTCCTCTTTTGGTTGTGTGGATTGCAGATCGAAGTCTTAACATTCTGAAGACTTCACTTTTATTTTCCTCTTTCCAATTTTCGTTGTGCAGATCACGGAAGTATTAACATTCTTTATACTTAACTTTTCTTTTCAACTGTGCGGATCGCATATCGTGAAAGTCTTAACATTCTTAAGACTTCACTTTTCTTTTCTGCTGTGTGGATCGCAGAAGTCTTAACATTCTTAAGACTTAACTTTTCTTTTCTGCTTTTTGCTTTCTGCTTTCCACTATGTGGATCATGGATTGCGAAAGTATTAACATTCTTAAGACATAGCTTTTCTTTTCTACTTTCTACTATGTGGATTGTGGATCACGAAAGTATTAATTACATTATTAGGCTTTCGCATGCCTTTCGACCGAAGGTTTTTTGTCTAAATTCTCAATGAATCCTTGGCACGACTAAGGAAGATCCCAAACCTCAAAGAAATCTGGACTTTAATCCATTTGAGTTACTTAAACCAGCTCAAACTTAGGTGTTTTGGGGGGGTATATAGTGGCCATTTCTTAAGAACCTCAACAACCAAACTCTCCTTCACATTTTATTCCCCTTAGGTACTTAGAGTATTACACAGGGTTTCACTAAACAGGGAAGGCCAAACCCGAGAGAGAACGTTGGATTAGGTTGGATTTAACAAAAAAAATATAGCATCCCATTAAAATTTTAAAGGAATTGTGCTACACCGTTGGAGCAACCAAAAACACCAAACACAAGTTACAGTTATTCCGAAAGAGCAGGATTATCTTTCTAGGAGATAAGAAAACCTAAGAGGTCCAGGGAATGGAAACATAGTAAGTTCCTATCCTATCAATACTAATCTCCATAACTAAAGCAATCCGTCCCTACTTTTCATCAACCACAAAATAATCATTCTTAATAGATAAACTCCAAATCGTAGAAAAAAAAAGATAAGCTTTGAGTTGCAGGGGGAATTGATCCTTCCAATGATCAATTCCAGCAAATACTGCAGAATGTAACAAACATACATCTTTGGTGGATCTATGGTCATATCAATAGTCAATAATAACTCTACTGAAAGAAACAAATTCCTTAGATAAGTGCGAGGAACTAGAGGTGCTCGTGGATAAAACACCTTTATGTTCAACGGTAGGGATAGATCATGGAGAAGATAAAAGGATGTGAGCCATTTCATTGATTCAACTAGCACGGATCAACAAACTCTTAGTGTGAACAAAATTTTTATGCAGTCCTCTTTAAGGCGTTTGAGGTCCACTATCGATCCATATTTGACGGTCCTAAAAATTTCCGTGGATTCAACTAGAAGGGGAGTAAACAGCGGAGATGCGCATAGAATTTTAATGAAAAACAAATTTGTGCTATTTGGATTTTTTCGTTGATCGAGGCTGGAAGATATCTGACAACAGAGGATCACTTTGCTTGTCAACTAACATCGGATTTAAACAGTGGAGAAGTGCGTGAAATAAAATGTAATCTAGTCCAACACAGATTTGAAGTCCGACTCTTCATTGGGGCTTTAGAGGTACCATAGGATGGGTTGGTTGGATTTAGTGGTTTGGCTAAGTATAGAACCTATTAACAACGTATGACAGTTGATCTAGAGACTACATATAGAAGGCCCTGGTAATAACTCGTCTAACAACAATGCTTTCCTTAGAAATCCTAAGGGCATTCTCCTGTTATTACGACAACAAGAAAACAAAAATTCATACAACTATAGACACTCCTTAAGCTCATCAAATATAAGGAAAACATGCAGTACAACTGACTTTGTAAAAAACATTATTACATGATTTGAGTTTTCATTTACCCCAATACAAGGCACAAACATCTAACCAAATATCATGAGAACAATAGCTCATAAGAATTATTTCAATTAGTGAAACTAAAGCTACTAATTATCATTTCATTGATTTAAACCACATATTTGCACGTAAAAAACATCCCTTAGATTCAATAGAATGGTAGGAACAAAAAACTTAGTAGTGAAACCTATGTGTAAACGAGTCACAATAAGAATGGAACAACCAGGTTCCACCCAACCATAGATTAGGCACATATCACTCTATCCTCAATCACCCCCGAGATAAATTATCCATGTCAAGAGTGGTGACAGCCAAACTCGGTCCAGTTTTCTAGAGAGAAATCGCGTGCCTCACACAACAAGTATTCTTTGTTCTAGCATACTCACGGTGTCCCGCCTCCTAGCATATGCTTCCTTATTTATCCTTCTTCATTTTTTTTCCTAGGTCTTTTGTAGCTAACAAAATTCCCCCCAGTAATTTCTTCCCCACTACCCCCTTGATTCCCCGAGGTGGGTCTAGTGCCATACTGGCATTCCCACGCTTGGTGTAACCGTTATGAGAGTGACCCTTCACATCCCCCACTCTCGCATGCATAGTTTCCTCGTTCAACAAGGTTGTACCTATCATTCATATTTCATTTCAAGCATCATGTTTTTGGTTACTTTTGTCCTCTAAGGACTGATTGGAATATTCCAGGTCTACTAATCACATTATAACAAAAAAAACAAAAAATAGTATTTCAAAAATATTTTAAAATTGGGGGATATTACATCCTTTCCCCCTTAATGTAACACTATCCAGAGTGTTCTTAGTCGTCTTCCATACTATCAGGAAATAGATTTGGGTACTTATTTCGTAGGACATATTCTAATTCCCATATCGCCTCCTTAGGGATAAAGTGCTTCCATTGCACCTTAACCCAAGCCATGACTTGGTTCTGAAGCACGGTTTCTTTCTTGTCCAGAATGTGCATAGATTCCACCTAGAATTCTCGCTCTGGTTCCACCTGTCTAGAATGCGCATAGGCTCTACCTAGAATTCTCCCTCTGGTTCCACCTGTACCACATTCTAATCAATGATGTGAGTGGAATCATATACATATTTATTTAGTAACAAAATATGAAAAACATTATGAATTCTTAAGTGTGCTGGAAGAGCCATCTTGTATGCCATAGGTCCAATCATTTTCAAGACTTGAAAGGGTCCACAGAACCGTGGTGCTATTTTGGTGCAGCTTCCCAATTTTAGAGAGCTCTTTTTGGGCTTGATTCGGAGGTAAACATGGTCTCCAACCGAAAATTATTTATGTTGTCTTTTCAAGTCAGCATAACCCTTTTGGCGATCATGCACCACCCTAAAATTCTTCTATACTTCCTGAATAGTTTGTTCCATATCTTGCAACTTTTTATGTCCTATCATCAAATGATCAACAAGACTATCCCAACTAAAAAGGGTAGCACACTTCCTTCCATACAAGATTTCAAATGGACTCATCTTGGCAGAGGCCTGGTAGCCATTATTGTATGCAAATTCTGCGAGATGCAGATAGTCTTCCCACTTAGTGGGTCTTTCCATGACATACATCCTTAACATGTCCCCACTGAATTGGTTTGTTCGTTCTATTTTCCCATCTTTTTCAGGGTGATAGCTAGTGCTGAAGTTTATCTTGGTTTCCAACCCTGCAAACAATGAATTCCAAAAATTGGATGTAAACTTAACATCATGGTCATAAATTACCATCTTTATCACTTCATGAAGTTGAAATATCTCCTTCAAGAATATTTCTACAATATTGACATCCTTATAAGTCGATTTCATAGGTATAAAATGAACAGACTTGCTTAATTGATTGACCACAACCATAGTTGAATCATGTTTTTTTTTAGTCAAAGGAAAACCTGTGATAAAATACAAAGATATTACCTCCCATTTCCATTCAGGAATTGGTAAGGGTTGTAACAAACCTCCTAGATGTTGGTGTTCAGCCTTCACATTTTGACATTCCAAACATTTAGACAGGAAATCAACTATATATTCCTTCAAATTAGGCCAAAATAATTGCTTCCCGAGGGCTGTTATCATATTTTGGTAACCAGGGTGTCCTGCATAAGGATGTTTGTGCATTTTATTCAAAATAAATAGTTTTAAATATGCAACATTAGGCATGTATATTATTATTTTAAACCAAATTAATCCTTTCTGGTCTACTTTGAATTATGTCCCATTCAAGTTTACCTCTTCTGTTAGTAGCTTACTCAGTAGGTTCCCATATTCAGCATCATGGATGCTAGCCATTTTTATTCTTCTCAAGAGATCACCTTCTATTTGACTCACAGTGATCTCATATACCTCATGAGTTATTTGACTAGGTGCATGAACCACTTTATTTTCCTTACATTTGATATGTTTTTATTCAAATTCAAATTCACTTAAGAAGAACATCCATCGTTCCTGTCTGGAATTGAGTCTAGGCTAAGTAAACAGATGCCTTACATAGGTGTTATCTCTCAATAAGAGGAACTTTTTCCCTAACAAGTAGTGATGCCACATCTTTAAGGAATGCACTACTACTGCCAATTCTAGATCATGCACTACATAATTTCATTCATGATCCTTTAGCTTGTGAGATTCATAACACCCCACATATCCTTCTTGAGATAGTATTCCCCCCAATCCCTCCTTACTATCATCGGTACATACTGTGTAATATTTATAGGGTTCAGCTACCTTCAATATTGGGGCCATGGTTAACAATCTTTTTAGGTTTTCAAATCTCTCTTGACACTTTATAGACCATACAAAATTTACTTCCTTCCTTTCTAAGGAAGTAATAGGATAGGTTATCCTTGAGAACCCTTGGATGAACCTCCGGTAGTACCTGGTGAGTCCCATGAAAGATCGGATGTCAACGACATCCTTAGGCACAAGTCATTCTAGAATTGATTTTATCTTCCGTGGATCTACCGCAATCCATTTTTCTGAGATAACATGTGCTAAGTACTTAATTTATTTCTTGAATAAATCACACTTCTCAAACTTAGCATACAACTACTGGTCTCTTAGGGTATGTAGTATGATTTTCAAGTGTTGTTGATCTTCTTTTTCTGTCCTTGAGTATATCAGGATATATTCAATGAAAATCAACACGAATTGATCCAAGTACTAGTTAAAGATGTTATTCATCAGACACATAAAATTAGTAGAGTCATTGGTCAAGACGAAAGGAATTACTACAGATTCATAATGCCCATATTGGGTCCTAAAGGTAGTTTTGTTTTAATCTTGATCTGGTGGTAACCAGACTCAAATTCAACTTGGAGAATAATTTTTCTCCCCCTACTTGATCGAATAAATCATTTATTCGATGCACAGGATACTTGTTCTTGATGGTCAATTTATTTAATTCTTTGTAGTCTATGCACGGTCTTAAAGTCCCATCCTTCTTCTTGAAAAACAAAAATGGGTCTCCCCAAGGTGATACACTAGGCCTGATATAACCCCTATCTAGTAGTTCTTGTAACTAGATTTTTAATTCGGTTAACCCAGGGATACTCATTCGATAAGGAAATTTGGATGTTGGAGTAGACCCATGTATGATTTCAATGGAGAAGTCTATTTCTCTTTAAGGAGGTAGTCCAGGTATCTCTTCTTGGAACACATCCATTAATTCATTCAACACCGGGTGCTCCCTTACATATGTTGGGTTTTCATTAAGGAGTAGGTCAGCAACATTCACTGCATAGAGCTTACAACCCTTCCTAAAACACTTCCTTAATTGCAAGGAAGATATCTTCCTTAAGGAAACATGCTTACCAAAACCATTTACCTTCCTAACAATTTTATCTTTGGCCACATAAGTAAAGATTTTATCAAATAAATTTAATACTACTTTATACTTCTTGAACCAATCCATGCCAATAATCATATCATATGACCCTAGAGGAAAAACATTCAAATTGAGCCTAGTTGCATGATCTTATATTGAAATTTCACAATTAGCAATAAAATCAGTTACCTTCCTTTTTTCTCCAATGGCCAGTAGGACTGACCAAGGATTTTCATGCCTTCCCTTGGTGAGCTAGAAATTCTCCATCATTTTAGAAGTGATGTAACTTAAAGTATATCCTAGATCAATTTGTATAGAGAGATTTCGGTTAGAAATAGTTCCCTCAATCTTGACTATTGCAGATTGATGATCTTCCTGTCGATCTTCAAGAGCTGCATTGATACGGTGAAAAATATTGCCAATTTCTCCCACAGTGGATGCTTATTGCAGGTTGTGCACAATATTTTTAGACTTTCCAAGGAGTGGGAAGTTCCTTCGTACATGGGGACCTTCACATTCCCAACACTTCAGAGGTTCTTTAGGGGTTCCAGCACTCCTTTTTGTTCCAAGTTTCACAGGTTTATCGTCCTTGCACTGAAACTATCCATTTTTGTTATAGGGACTTCCTTGAGGATTCCTTGGCATGTTCTTGAAGGGTGGTGGCTGGAAGCCCTTCTTCTGCTGATTGAACTTTTCTTTCTTCTTGTCCTTCCAGGTTTTGGAGAGTTCATTCCTTTGTTTATACAACTCAAATATAGTATTTCTTTTCTTAATACTTCATCCAACATCTTGGGGTTATCAAATTCAATTCGATCTTTGTAAGGCTGTGGCAAGCAGCCTAGAATCAATGGATTTTTACTTTTTCATATTTAATGTATGACACAAATTGTAACAAGTATAGAAATTTATTGATGAGATCATCCATGGTCATTTGACCAATTTTCAATTCATAAAATTCCTTGCTCTTTCTTTCATAATAGCTTTCTGATAAATAGAGTTTCTTGAACTCTAACCATTGCAGGTTCTTCTCCTTTAATCCATGGGAGATCTTTAGGTCTTTTCACCAAATACTAGCCTTTACTTTCAAGTTGTAAAATGCCATCCTTACCTTCATGTTTCTGGAGTAGTTTTATATTTGAAAGTTCTTTTTAATGTACAACAACCAAGCTTCCTCTTCTTCTTTGGTCCTTGATTCCCCATCAAAACTGGTGGGTTTAATTTTCTTGAATTCTCCTTCTAGGCGGTCCACATTTCTCTTACTCATTGTCCGAGATTGATTTGGAGTTTTTTGAGTTTCCTGGGAGGAACTGTCTTTTCTTTCTGGATTGTCCCCTATTTCTGGATCCCTCCCTGCTTTTGATGGTGGTTTTTAAGCCATTGTTCCTCTCTTGCAATCTTTGCAATATTATCTCATTCAGCTCTTACTATTTTCCTTAATCCCTTTTCAACTGTTCATTTTATGCTTTGAAGCTCTATAATTCCACTATCAGATTCTTCATGATTTCAAGTACCTATCTATCTTTAGAACACTATGGTTCTAGCTGCGTTGGGTGAGGTACTGGTGTACCTTCTTTGGGTAGGTACTCAAGTTCATTTTTTGAGGCCATCATCATACCCTGTTATAGATCAATTCCCTGTTTCACACACAAAACATTCCAACACAAAAATGTTTAGCACAACAAAACAAATTTTCCACAATGTAGTGGAACTAGATGTTCCCAAAAAATTTCCATAATTTCTTTGACATGAATTTTGGCTATAACATTTCATAACTAATCATCCTTAGGCTAAAAATAGTAAACAACGTTAAATTTTTGCACGTGGATCCACTTAAGTAGTTAGAAGGTTGTTTCCGCACTGAACTAATTTTTCGACCTGCAACTTCAGCATTTCTCCTTTCCACCTTCCTCTACAGGCTGCGGGAATAAAAAACTTGACAAACAACAAAGTTTTTTATCGCAATCTATACCTTCCACATTCTTCCTTTTCACAGACGGACTTTGGATCGCAAAAAGCAATGCTCGACCGCACCCCCCTTCTGATTTCGTTTTTCCTTTCTGCTTTCCTCTTTTCGATTTCTGCCATGCAGATCGCAAATCATGAAAAATTTAACATTCTTATGACTTAACCCTTCCTTTTTTCTTCTCACTTTCCGCTATGTGGATCAAGAAGATATTAACATTCTTGAGACTTCACTTCTCTTTTTATCCTTTCGCTTCCCGCTGTGCAGATCACGGATCGTGGAAGTCTTAACATTCTTAAGACTTCACTTTTCTTTTCCGCTTTCCGTTGTGTGGATCACGGATCATGGAAGTATTAACATTCTTAAGACTTAAATTTTCTTTTCAGATTTCTGTTTTCCATTGTGCGGATTGCGAATTGCAGAAGTCTTAACATTCTTAAGACTTCCCTTTTATTTTTTACTATGTGGGTCACAAATCATGGAAGTCTTAGCATTCTTAAGACTTAACTTTTCTTTTTCGCTTTCATATTTTCACTGTGCGGATCACAAAAGTATTAACATTCTTAATACTTACTTTTTTGTTTTTCTTTCCACTTTCCGCTGTGTGGATTACAAAATTCTTAACATTCTTAGGCTTTCACAGGGCTTCCAACCTAAGGGTTTTTCCTAACTTCTCAGTGAATCCTTGGCACAACTAAGGAATATCCCAAACCTTAAAGGACTCCCGAATTTAAGCTATTTGAGTTTCTTAAACCAGCTCAGACATAGGTATTTTGGGGGGGTTTATAGTGGTCAGATCTTAAGAACTTTAACAACCAACATCTCCTTCACAGTTTCTCTCCCTTAGATACTTAGAGCATTATAAAGGGTTTCACTAAACAGGGAAGGCCAAACCCGAGAGAGCACGTTGGCTTAGGATGGATTTAACAAAAAAAATTCAACATCCAAGTAAACTTTTAAAGGAACCGTGCAACATCGTTTGAGAATCCAAAAACACCAAACACAATTTAAAGTCATTCCTATGGAGCGGGATTATCTTCCCAGGAGCTAAGACAACCTAAGAGGTCTAGGGAATGGAAACAGAGTAAGTGCCTATCCTATCAATACTAATCTCCATTACTAAATTAATCCATCCCTACTTTTCATCAACCACAAAATAATCATGCTTGATAGATAAACTCCAAATCATAGAAAAGAAACGATAAGATTTGAGTTGTAGGGGGAATTGATCCTTCTAGTGAGAAATTCCAGCAAAGAATGCAGAGTGTAACAAACGTACATATTTGGTGGATCTATGGTCAAATCAACAATCAAGAATAAATATGCTGAAAGAAACTAATGCCTGAGATAAGCGCTGAGAACTAGAGGTGCTCGTGGATAAAACACCTTTATGATCAAAGGAAGGGATAGATCACTGAGAAGATCAATGACTTTGAGCCATTTTGCTGATTCAACTATCACAGATTAACAAAATCTTGGTGTGTGCGGAAATTTTATACAAACTGCTTTAAGGCATTTGAGGTCCATCGTCGATCCAGATCTGACAGTCCTCAAACATTCTGTAGATTCAACTAGCAGGGGAGTAAACAACAGAGATGTGGACATAATTTTAATGCAAATTTTTTTTTTCTTCTATTTGGAGTCCGTCGCTAATCGAGGTTGGCAAATATCTGATGATAGACGATCACTTCGCTTGTCAACTAATAGGGGAGTTAAGCAATGGATAAGTGCATAAAATAAAATGTAATCCAGTCCAACACATATTTGAATTCCAGCTCTTGGTTGGGGCTTTAGAGGGACCATAGGATGGTTTCATTGGATTTAGTGGTTTAGCTAAATATAGAACCAATTAAAAATGTATGACAGTCGATCTAGAGACTGCATATAGAAGGGCCTAGAAATAACCCAACTAACAACAATGATTTCGTTATAAATCCTAAGGGAATTATTATGTTATTACAAAAACAAGAAAACATACATTCATACAACTACAGACACTTCCTAAGCTCATTAAATCTAAGGAAATCATGCAGTACAGGTGAATCTGTATAGAACATTATTACATAATTTGAGTTATCATTTACCCCAATACAAGGCACAAACATCTAACCACAGATCGTTAGAACAATAGTTCATAAGCATTATTTCAATCAGTGAAACTAAATATACTAATTATCATTTCATTGATTTAAGCCACATATTTGCATGTAAACAACATACCCTGGATTCAATAGAATGGCGGGAACAAAAAAACTCAGTAGTGAAACCTATGTGTGAATGAGCCGCAATAAGAAGGGAATATCCACGTTCCACCCAACCATAGATTAGGAACATATCACTCTCCACTCAATCACCCCCGAGCTAAACTATTCATTTGGAGAGTGGTGACAATCAAACTGAGTCCAATTTTCTAGAGAGAAATCTCTTGCCTCACATAGAGTGCTCACACAACAAGTATTCCTTGTTCCAGCATACTCAGGGCATCCCGCCTCCTAGAATACGCTTCCTTATTTATATTTATTTGTTTTTTTCCTAGGTCTTTTGCAGCTAATGACCAATTGCCCCTAGGAATTTCTACTCCACTACCTCCTTGATTCTCTAGGGTGGGTCTAGTGACATACTATAATTCCCACACCTTGTGTAACAGTTCTAAGAGAGACCCTTTGTGTCCCCCACTCTCGCATGCATAGTTTCCTCATTCAACATGGTTTTCCGTATCATTCATATTTAACTACAAGCATAATGTTGTCAATTACATTTGTCCTCCAAGGACTTATTGGCATATTCCAGGTCTGCTAATCACATTCAAACAAAAAAAAAAAAATAGCCTTTCAAAAATATTACAAAATTGGGAGATATTACAATGTATCCTTGAGCTCATCAACATATGTTGAAAATGGTCTGAATGGGGTTTGTGTATAAGGTTTAGATTGTTTGGATTCTGATACCTTCATTTTCTTGTTGAGCCACAACTAGTGCATGTCAATTGAATCTCAAAACCATTATGATATTGAAGATAATTTATTGGGTTTAGATTTTGAATCACTAAGAGAAAAGGATGATAATTCAAGGAATTTGATGAATCGATGGATTTAGGCATTGGAGAAGAGGGGAAATCGTGGTTTGGAAATTGAGTAAAATGTGGAATTGAAGCACAAGGGTTTGGACAATGAATGTTTTGGGAATGAATATTGGTGGATGAGGGATTTGGGGATGAATATTTTGGGTGTGAGAGTTGGTAGAAGCGTCACGCAGCTTCATTGGGATACACCACTACTCTTTTTAATTGTGATTGTTTCTTCTCCATTGGGCATTATGTCTTTGGGGAAGAACTGGTAGAAGGAAAGTTGGAACATAAATATGACAGGTCGGCTTGCATGCTGGAGTTGTTTACTTGAACCAATACTTGAACAAAAACTAGATCCCACTTTTTGTTATTAGTGATGCATGCCATAGCCAAAGCAGGGGGGTCTTAATCATAGGCATAAGAAGAGTATTGGACCAAAAATATTCCCACTTCAATATAATTAAAGACTCAAGTCTCGGGCCCATGCCTTGTGTGAACCATTAGTCTTAGTCTCTTGATCAGTAGATGGAAATAATCACTATTGGACTTCATGCTTCGTTACTGCGTCTGTGTTCTTGGGATCCTGTCATGTAGTTGGGAGTTTCTCTGAGCACTACATTAAATGCGAGCTTCTTTTCCTCAATGGGTGAGCTTTTAGATAATGCTACAACTCTATGCTACGAATGATGTATCTTCAATTTTTCATTTTATTTATGTAAATGATTGGTTTTTAACATTCTTTGAGTCATGGTCTAGTTATTGAAGTGGGACCAACAACATTATGGGGAAGAGGATCGACACTCTGGCTCTGCTATGGTTTGTGAATAGGGTTAGACCTGAGATCCTTAGGAACTATCTTCAACTCTGATGTTGTTCTTGCTTCTTCGTAACCCATTGGATTTTCCTGCCATTGAACCATGACAGAAGGCCCCTCCCAATCACATTATGTTCTACCCTTGGTCGAAGGTTCTAATGGAACTAGATCCACAGTAAAAATCAGTGCGGAGGATATTCTCATCCCAATGGAGGCCATTGATAATAGTGAAAAGATAAAAACTGATAATGGATCATGATATGGTGTAAACCCATCCAAGAGAAGGAATTCATGCATACCATGTACGGTGAATCGCCCCTGCCTAAATCTTCCAGCTGAAAGAATCAACGCCAAAGCTCAGAAAATTAAAGACCATTCCTTAATCGACAAGTTTATGGGATTCTGGCCAACAGAGCAGGAGATTCATGGATGGATAGAAGCAAAGTGGGAACCCAAATACCACTATGCCCTACAGCTAGGATCGAAGGTTTTCTTCACCATTATCTTCCACCATCTTGAGGATAGGGCTCGTGTTCAAGATGGAGGACCTTACTTCTTCAATTCTGTAGGGTTGTACCTAATAAATTGGGTGGAAATATTCTTCCCAGAGAAAGAATACTTATCCTAGTCCCTAGTATGGATCAGAATGTTCTTGCTTCCTCAGGAATATTGGGATGAAACCACCCTTTAAGATATGGGAAACACCTTGGGAAATTTTGAGAGAATGGTTGACCAAATCAGAATGCACAAATTCACATCCTATGTTAGGATCTATGTCTACATGCACATTGATCAAGCTTTCCCAGATGCCATCTACCTCTCCCATGAATATTATGATTGGATTCATCCCATGGACTACAAGCATATCCCTTTTAGATGTCAGAAGTTCCATGAGCATGGGCATATTTTCAAAGAATTCCCCACCTACAAACCACCCAAGAAACAAAAGGAAGCTAGAATGGATGATGAGGGATTTCATCAAACTGGCAAGAAGAAACGTAAGCATAGGAAGGCGCCTCAAGAAAAGAACTAGGAGCAATTAACAACCACAAGAAATAGCTTCCAAGTTCTAGAAGAGTGTCAAGATTGTCTGGATATGGAACTGAACCATGACGAAAATGAGGGGGAGCCCATTCTTGGAAAGGTAGATCCAAAAAACCCATAGAAGAAAGTGAGCATAACTAAGGGATCCACACCTAAATCTAGTGACTCATAGGAAAAAACTCCACTGTACCATAGGATGGACAATCAAATCCTTGAACTCCCAGATGAGGATGACATGAAATATGCCCTCCAAAAAGGTTTGTATCTTCTAGGACTAGAGGCTACATGCACCGAAAAATATTTCGACTCAATCCCTACCAAGAAGATCCATTTACTACAGAAATTCCTAGCCAAATTCAAAGCCCAAAATCAACTAGGTGTTTCCAATACTCAACAAAACTACAAGAAAAATGCCCAACGAGACTCAAAAGAAAAGGGGTTGGAAATATGCTCTCTAAAGAATCAATTGTCTGGGAACCTTGTTGGTTGAATCTAGCCAATATGCCCAGTTAATAGAATTTTTATCCTCTCCCTCAATAGTTAACCAATGAATATCCTCTCATGGAATGTTCGAGGTCTCAATGGTTGATCAAAACAAAGAATGTTGAAAATGAAAATACAGAAAGATCAACATACGGTGCTTTTTCCACAGGAAACAAAATTCCCTAATGATATAGCCACCAATATCATGTCCTGAATCTAGAAAGACTACCTCACTATAGGAATCGATGCCATAGGTGCCTCGGGGGGTATCTCCATCAGTTGGAACCCTCTCTTGGTCACCCTGAATGAAGCTCCCTCCTCAATGCATACTATATTTTCTTCTTTTCACATCTTAGACACCAGCATGAAAGGTTACGTCATGAATGTGTATGGACCTCAAGCTATGGACTCTAAGATGCACCTTCTAAATTTCATAGAATGGTTCTACAACTTGCATGTCGACTCTCCTATACTGATCGGTGGATATTTAACATGATATCCAATTTGG
The DNA here is from genome assembly GCA_001517045.1 of Pseudotsuga menziesii. Taxonomy (NCBI): domain Eukaryota; kingdom Viridiplantae; phylum Streptophyta; class Pinopsida; order Pinales; family Pinaceae; genus Pseudotsuga; species Pseudotsuga menziesii. The sequence goes on from LPNX010798683.1 coordinate 330,761, forward strand.
AGGAAAAAAAAGGAGGCACCAGAGCTCTCTCTACTGAAGACATAGCCTTCAAATTTTCCATCATCTCCTATTCTTTCGTAGCTATCCATACCTCCTCTAGTTTTTTAATATGGAATAACAGAAGGGGGGGGTCCCATCAAATTTCCAAGTGCCTTGACCGTTTTCTAGTCTCTGACAAAATTCTCACTCTTGGAGGGCTTCTGAATGCTTCTGTCCTGCACATGGCAAGGTTTGACCACTGGTCGATCACCCTCTCATGGCACAGTCATGGCTCACCCCTCTACAAACCCTTTAGATTTGAAAAATTCTAGCTCACTCATCCCTCCATGGAATATGTCAGCTCCTGGTTGGAGAACATGACAGTGACTAGCGCTCAGAAATGGCCATTATGTATTAAGAACTCAAGCAACTTTGCAATCATCTTCGATAATGGAACCATTCCACATTTGGAAACATCTTTGAGGATAAAAATGAAATACAAGAATGTTTAGCATCTCTTTAGTGCACAACCATGGATCATGGTTACATCCAGGAAACCAAACTCCGAGAAAGAGATCTTCTGCACCAACTCAACAAAATATGTGAACAAGAGGAGATATTCTGGAAAAAAAAATCTAGAGTCAAATGGTTGCATGAAGGGGAAAAGAACACGGACTTTTTTCACCAATCCACCACACAAGACAGAATGAAAAATAGGATAAGCAAGTTGCATGTGGAAAATGGTGAGATTCTAGAGGAGCAAGAAGAAATGTCATAAGAGAAAACTAGACATTTTGATCAGCTCCTCATGAAACCGAACCTATATCACCAAGAGGATGTCACCAGGGTTACTCAATACATCCCATCATTGTTCAACAACGAACACAACCAGTCGTTCATGCAACCCATCAACATGCATGAAGTGGAAGCAACTGTAAAGCACATGGCTAATGGCACAACCTCAGGTCCTACCAGCTTCACCATAGATGTTTCCATCACTACTGGATCATGATTAAAGAGGAAGTACTAGCTCTGTTCAAGGATTATCAAAAAAAAATATGGATCCTATCCCCAAAGAAATTGGATCTTCTCATCCTAGTAAGTTCTGAACTATCTCTATTTGCAATGTCATTTATAAAATCATCTCCAAATTTGTGGCCAATAGGTTGAAGCCCTTTTACCTCTCATCATTTCGATAGAACAATTAGGCTATGTTGAAGTTCTCCAAATATTAGATGGCATCATCCTAGCTCATGAAATGGTCCACTCTCTTAAAACCGCCAAAACCCATGGCATGATCCTCAAATTGGATCTCTCTAAATCCTTTGATAAATTGAGCTGGTACTTCATTGAAAAAATACTATTAGAGTTTGGAATCTATAAGGAGTGGGTCACTTGGATCCTTTCCCTCATCTCCTCAACCTTCTTCTCTATCTTGGTAAATGGATCTACCTCTTCCACTTTCTCCCCCTCGCATGACATCCATCAAGGAGACCCTCTTTCCCCTTTCCTCTTCATCCTCATGGTTGAAGGATTAGGGAGAGTGATTCAATCAGCTATCTCTTCATGAACCATGTGAGGATTATCTCTCCATGGATCCCCCCCTCTATCCTACCAGCAATTTGTGGATAAAAATATCTTCCTTGGTCATTCTTTAGTTCAAGAAGCCTATATCATCCACTCTTTGTTAAACACCTTTGAAGAATCTTTAGAAACCACTGTAAACCTTGAAAAGTCTCAAATCTTCTTTTTCGATACTAGGGTAGCTTCTTAGAGGAACATAACCTGAAGCCTTAGATTCTCAGTCTCCTCCCTTCCTTCAAAATACTTGGGTGCCCAACTATTTGACTCAGCCATCAAACACACCTCATGGAAAGAGCTACTGAACAAAGTTGAAAACCATTCAACCTCATGGACCTTTCGCTTCCTCAACCTCCCCAGCCATGATGTCCTTATTAAGTTTGTAATTCAGTTGATGCCTTTGTACCTCTTTTCTGTTTTGGCAGCCCGAAAACGGGTCTTTAAATATATTAAAACCCTGTAGAGGTCATTTCTCAAGACCTACAACAATAATAATAATAAATGGGCCCTAGTCAGCTAACAAAAGATCTGTCTCAAAAGAAAGAATGGGGCCTCGGTATTAGGGATGTTTATCCAAGAAACCAAGCCCTCTCTGCAAAAACATAGTGGAACTGGATTTCAAAAAAAAATCCCATGGGACCAAGCTATGGAACAATAAATATGCTCGGGATCATCACCCACATCACCTTATCATATTTGATGAGGACATCCCTGGTTCCCATATCTGGAAGGCGGCAAACAAACATAGGGAACTCATTCAATAACATAGTTTTTGGGAAATAAAATATGGGGATAAATCCCTCTTCTAGTGTGACTCATGGAAACAGTTACACAACTTAAAATGTATCATTCTAGATCAAAAAAATCAGAATTATATTCATCTCAATGAGAACCTCAAACTGAAATATTTCTGGCATCCTTCGAATGGCGAATTCCATCAATGGAAAGATCCCTCCACTTAGAAAATGGTACCCAACAAGGAACTAGTGGAAAAAATATGGTCTGAAATATGCAGCCAAATCCTAAATAAAAACATGGTATGGATACTGTCTGATTGGGACACAAACCTTAATGAACTTTCTTGGTCAAAGAAGCTTACAACATCCTCTCTACCCCGTTGGATCTCCAGCCCTCCTCCATTTGGAAATGCATCTGGAAGCCTCCTCTTTATCCCAAAGCCCCCCATTTTTTGTGGCTTCTAATGCACCTTTGTATCCTCACCTAGGAGAATCTATATAGAAAAGGGTTTCAGGGCCCCTCAAGATGTTGTCTATGCCTTGAATAGCAAGAAACCATAGACCATCTTATGGATGCTTTCCCCTTCACCAGGTCCTTATGGAAATTGTTGCTGAAGCTTTTCGATGAACCAATAGGGTTAAAGGAAATGCAATAGACACACTTCAACAGTGTATTGATCTCCCATTTGAAATAAAAATCCTCAATCAATTCTAGACACTCACTCATGGGTTTGTGTTTTGGAGCATATGGAAAGAACGTAACAACAAAATTTTCGAAAATACTGAGAGCACCACCAGGGTGCCATGGGACTCTATAAAAATAAATATCCAAGAAAATGTCCACTCCAAAATATGGACGACCTTCGACCTTCCCACCTCCTAGAGTGAAAATCTTATCTTGGTGTCCTTAAGCTTCACTTCCACTATTGGCACTCTAACCCCTGGAACCACCAAGATGAGACTGGAAAGTCCTCTCCACTGGGAGCCTCCTCCTGATAAATTCTTCAAGCTGAATTTTGATGGTTCCTCCAAAGGAAAACCTGGGAAAGCAGGCTACGGTGGAGCCATCAGATACCACAACAACAATATCAGTCACCTATTCTATGGTAGCATTGGTCTCGAATCCAACAATGTAGTAGAACTTGAAGGCATGGTGGTAGGACTAATTATAACCAACAAGATGAATCTCCTACCTCTGATTATGGAAGGGAACTCTTAGATAATTCTTTCCTTAGCCACCAAAATGCAAAATGGTACACTGGTCACCAAAGTTCCCACCAGCTGGTGTCTTGAGCATGTGTTGGGTCGACTAGCCAACCATCTCCGTTGCATGTAGGCACTCACCTTTCACCACATGCACATGAAATAGAATTCTTTAGCGTATTTCCTAGCTAAAATGGGAGTGAACACTAATCACACTCTTGTGGAAGGAATGCTGCATGATGCCCTTGATGACACCTTATTGCACAAATGCAGGAAACTATCCAGGTCAGATCTTGTTGATGTATTTGTAACTTCGGAATTTATTCACTTGTATATCTTATATTATACCCTGATGTTCCTATTGGGAGATTCATTAATATAATAAAGTCATGTAATGTCAATGGGGTTAACCCTCCATTGTAAGTTGGGGCAATAGTCCCCACAATTGAGTTAAGGTTAACCCACCTTCTTGATCACGAGGGTAAAGTTCCCATAGTTGTGGGGAAGTAGGGTTATTAGAATCTCCTAGAGAAGTCAGACCTGGTAAGTAATTGTTAAGTGATGCCTACTTGTTGGAGTGGAAATAAAGTGAACAGAAGAATATAAATAGAAGTGATGCTCTCCTCATTTCTACACACACACTCACTCAACTGGGGTGCCTGAGTGAGAGAGGAGAAGCTCTCTCAAGTGAGAGAGAGGAACAGTTGTTGGAGATCATCTTTTCTATCTCTGGGTTTTACTGCTGCCATTTTTGCTCATTCTATCACTGAGGAAGTTGCGGGTTTTTCCCCTTTATGGTTTCCCCGAGGAAAATTCTTTGTGTCTCTTGTCTCTTGTGATTGTTGTTGTGCATGTTATTCTCTCAAATAAGATCCTAAGATCATATTGTCAAACTGATAAAAATATAACATGGAATTAGAGCTAACCTAAGAAGAAGACACTGTGCATCTATAGAAGCTATGGATTCTTAATTTTTGGGTCTCTCTCCATAATCCATCAGTAAAAGGATACTAGACTAACTCTCCATTGAAGGGCGCATCTTTCTTTCGAAGCAGAATTTGATTCGAGGCATTTTCAGTTTTTGCTGCAAGAAATTAAGGCTTTTTACAGAAGAGGAATTTTTGAGTGAGCCTGGCATAGGATTACTCTCCTCATCAAAATTGAATTTTAGAGACCTAGGTCTAGCTTTTTGGTTGGCTAAAACTCCGGGAAATTCAAACCCTAGTTTGACCCCGGGACTGAAAAAACCCTAAAATACTAAAACATGTAGTTTTGGTACATTTACTATATATCAGTATTGAAGAAGTATCAAGGACAAACACTTTTGTAGGCCAAAGATAAAATCCTGATGTACCTTGTGTAAAAATTGCAGCCTCAGATTCACTATATTCTGGGAGATATGTTTCCTCCAAATCAGGGTTCCAGCCTCTTCCAGGATTCATCCCTAAACAGAACACCTAGGGAGAATTGCAATATCTCAGGATAAAAATATATAAATGAAATTTCTCAAGATGTTCCATATAGGGCACAGACTATAATTCCTGTCGTAAAATGTTTAGATGCCGAAGGTGAAATAGTGACACATGGTAGTCCGTACAACTTCTCTATGTTGAACAGTCCTGAAACAAGTCACCTTGGTAAAACACTCATAAGTCCCAATTGGTGAAACCAATACTAGTAAAACCTATGTTGTTCAAAAGAGGACAGACAAGGTTACCTCAGTAGGAAATTGGAGACACAGAGGAGCAGTAATTGCGGAGATAACTCAAAAACAATATCAAGAATTTCTCCAGAAGAACTTGGTAAACTAGGGCTTCCTATTCTGGGAGAGCTTCCCTCCACTGTTTTCAGAAAAGGAGTACATTGGATAGCTCGCCATGAAGAGGCATATCTTTCTATCCAGTCAAATCTTAAATATTCCAAGTTTTTAAAATTAGGGTTTCTCTGACAAACCCTAGATTAGCCAGCTCCGAAACAAGGACAGACACCTCAAATCAGTAAGATCTAATCTTTTGCTATTTACATTTGAGCTTCTCATTTCTAAATGACTAGTCACACCAGGTTGATGAAAAGATTGGTGAAACTGACAAATTCCAAGCATCTAAAGTATTGGATCTCACTAGTTCTTGAACAAAATGAATTGGACACCTCAATAAGTGGAGAGGTTCCAGTTCTAGAGGGAGATGAGGCTAAATCCTTACACAAGAAGAACTTAGTCAAGGACAAGAAGATCATTTTTTATTCAATCAAGGATCACCTCATACCGCAAGTGTATTTCCTAAAGACAACTAATGAGATGTTTGATTCCTTGACCAAGTTATTTGAAGGGAAGAAAATAAATAGAAAGATGACTTCGAGAAACCAGTTGAAGAATGTGAAGATCCAGAGTGCAGATACCATACAATCATACTTTACAAGGGTCTCTCAAATCAAAGAACATCTTGAAGTGGTAGAAGAAAAAGTGGAGAATGAAGAAATTGTGATAACCACCTTGAATGGCCTCCCGGGATCATGGGATTCATTCATTCAAGGAATGTATGCCAGAAGGAAGTGATTACCTTCAGAAGAATCTTGGAAGAGTGAGCAGAAGAAGAAGCTCGACTCATAATAAGAGAAGAGAAGATGGGAGCAACTGAAGATATATCTCTCATGATTCAAAGAAGATCCCTCAACCGATGAGGAATATGAAGAACTCAATTCTTGAAGAACCTCTTATCCATCTTAAGCATTTGGATAAGAAATGATGCTTTTATGAATGAAGAAGATGATGAAGATAAAAGAAGGAATCTACCCACGAAACAAATAAAGATAAGTATTCAATTGTCATTTCATAATATTGTTTTGTTATGCATTTCTTTATATTCAGTTGATGTATTATGCATGATAGAATGTTTGCATTAATGATAGTATTCTACTAATCTGCATGTGATGGGTAAGTAGCTCATGGTGCTATACAACTCTCCATTGCTACTTATCTAGAATGAAACATCTTTGCTGACATATTGGATTAGTGCGCAATCTCAATGTTGTCCTGGTAGAGATGGAAGGCATCTAGAAAGTTTTTGTAAGATATGGATGAATGTTGTATTGGCTAAAATAGTTGCATGATCATATCTTGATGCAAAATAATTTTTTCATTATGAATATACCTTATGAAATGTTTCTAACCATACAACTAATGCATTTGACTTATAGGAAAGATCGTGTACAATCACCTACAAGAAAAGAAGGATGAGACTTGTTCCGAAGAACAAGGGAAAATAGTTCCAAGAAATAATTCAAAATGAAGAATAATATGACAATACTTTCAAAGAAGAGATCTCAGACATAGTGCAGTTATGTACCACTATTGAGTGACATCATTGATAAATAAACTTCTAGCTATGAAGAAGAATGCAAGAAGAAAGGGAAGGAGAGTACCAGTTCAAGAAGAATGATGTCTAGGATGTGGCATCGAGACCTGAAGCAAAGACCGTAGTATCTTCCATATGGATCTACAAGATCCAACATGTAGTAGATGACAACATCGAGGGATACAAGGAAGGATTCGTAGCAAGAGGCTTCTCATAGAAAGAAAGCATAGACTACGAAGAGACATTTGCATCTAGTGGGAGTTGAGGCACATGACAAGAAGAATCATGTGTGCAAATTAAAGAAGGCCTTGTACGAGCTCAGAAGAAACCCATGGGATAACACATACATGAGGAGCTTTAAGATCACCTAGAGTGATGAAGATCTTAACCTTTGCTACAAGGTTGAAGATGAAATCCTATAGAGGACGATAAGCTCACAGATGGGTGTGAGAAGAACGCTTTCAAGATAGAGGACCTTGGTATCTAGTGAACCTAGAAGGATACATAGAATATTAGTATCAGAGGAAGCTAATTGTCACTCCGATACAGAATGTTTCAATGCATAAAGTATGAAATACAGAGGGAGAATGATGCTTCACTTCAAAGGGAGTGACTGCAGAAGATCCTGAGGTTTGACATGGTACGATAGGATGGAAAACTTATTGATTGCTCTAGGATTTACTGACAGTAAAGAGGATTCCAACCTTTACTTCAATTTTGAAGGCAGAAGACCAGTGATGCTCCTGTTATATGTTGATGACTTGTTCCATATAGAAAAGAGGAACTCATTAAATTTGCAAGAAGGAAACTTTCTACCGAGTTTGAGATGAAGGACTTGGGGATGATGCACTACTTTCTAGGCATGGAGGTGTGGAAAAATGCATATGGAATCTCCCTGGGACAAGGGAAGCATGCAGTAGAGATCCTAAAGAGGTTCAAGATGATGGACTGCAAGGCAATGATCACACCTGTGGCATCGAACCTAAAGCTATTGAGTGTTGCTTCATCAGATTCAGTTGATTCCATGATGTATCATCAGATGATTGGGTCCTTGATGTGCCTGACGAATACGAGACCAGATATTTTCTTTGCTGTGAACACATTGAGCCAGTTCCTCTCACATTCGAGATATGTTCACCTAATTACTGCAAATCATATTCTGAGGTACCTGAAGGGTACAATTGACTATGGGATCAAGTATGAAGCGAATTAGAATATTAACCTGGAGGTTTATGTGGATTTGGATTGAATAGAACTTCAAGGGTGTTTCTTCAGTATGGGATCAGGTGTGATCTCTTGTTTTAGTAGGAATGAGTCATGTGTGGAGCTGAGTACAACCAAGGAAAAATATGTTGCCACTTGCTCGGCTATTTGGGAGGTAGTATGTTTATTTTGAAAACTACTATTTGATTTGATTGATCTGACTTGCATTTTTGTATGATGCAGAGAGGAGCAGTGAAGCTCTACTATGTGATACATATCGAGATCTATCAAAAGAAGGAGTTCTAGCATAGTCAGTGAGATAGGTTGTCTGAGCATAAATCCTGGTGAAGCTCGTAGGTTGCTCAGATGTAAACATACTTGTAGGTTGTCCTCGGATGTAATCGGTCCTAGAAAAGCTCACAGATTATCCTTGGACATAATTAGCCCTAATATGATTCTATGATAGAAATGGCCAGAGTGAAGTTTGAGTACTTTGGGGAGAAGCTTGGTGTTCTCCAGATCGAGGTTCCTTCTAAGGGGAAGTGATGAGTCTGTGAGCCCTTCTGACATGGTGAGAGGATTTCTTCCTTCCATGGTCAAATTTAAGTGTAGAGATATTCTAATGTGATTGTGGAATGTGTTCCCAAATGATCAGTGCAGAGACATTCTGATGTGATTGTGGGATGTGTTCCCACATAATCAGTGCAGAGACATTCTGATGTGATTGTGGGATGTGTTCCCACATGATCAGTGCAGAGACATTCTGATGTGTTTGTGGGATGTGTTCCCCCATTATAAGTTCAGATCCTTTTTGACAAGATGAGGTCGGATGTAAGTGCAGATCCTTTCTGACAAGATGAGGTTAGATGTAAGTGCAGAGCCTTTTTGACAAGATGACGTCGGATGTAAGTGCAAAGCCTTTCTTACAGGATGAGGTCATATGTAAGTGCAGATCCTTTTTTACAAGATGAGGTCGGATGTAAGTGTAGAGCCTTTTTTACAAGATGAGGTCAGATGTAAGTGCAGAGCCTTTCTAACAAGATGAGGTTGGATGTGAGTGTTGGGCCTTTCTCACATGGGTTTTGGATGTGTTCATCCCATGGTCAGATGTGACTGTTGGGTGTGCCTTTCTGACATGGTTCTTGTATTTGTTCCTCCCATGGTCAGATGTAAGTGATGGGAGGGCCTTTATGACATGGTTCTTTCCATGGTCAGATATAAGTGTTGAAGATGATGAATACCTACATGAAGGCTAGGCCTAAAACCATCATGAAAAATGGATGGCACTGTAGAACTTCCTATGACGAGTATAAACGAGAAATAGCACTATTTGTTCGAGATATCAGAAGCAATGATGATGATCCAGTGGTGATCCAGACTTGATGTTGATCCAGTGATGATCCAAACTTGATGATGATCTGGTGATGATATAGATTTGATGATAATCCAGTGATGATCTATCTCTGATGATGATCCAATGATGATCCAGAGAACAAGACTTGTGCTGATGAATTGTGTCAAGATAATACCTTCCTAGTTAAGAGGGAGTGTAGATGTATTTGTAACTTCAGAATGTATTCACTTGTATATCTTATATTATTCCCCGATGTTCCTATTAGGAGAGCCATTAATATAATAAAGTCATGTAAAGTCAATGAGTTTAATCCTCCATTGTAATTCAGGGAAATATTCACCAAAATTGAGTTGAGGTTAACCCACCTTGTTGATCAAGGGGCTAATGTTCCTACAGTTGTGGGGCACTAGAGTTATTAGAATATCCTAGAGAAGTTGGCCCTGGTAAGTAATTTTTAAGTGAGGCCGACTTGTTGGAGTGGAAATAAAGTGATGAAAGAATATAAATAGAAGTGAGGCTCTCCTCATTTCTACACACACACTCACTCAACTGGGGCGCATGAGTAAAAGAGGAGAAGCTCTCTCAAGTGAGAGAGAGAACAGTTGTTGGAGATCATCTTTTCTATCTTTGGGTTTTACTGCTGCCATTGGTGCTCATTCTATCTCTAAGGAAGTTGTAGGGTTTTATCCTTTATGGTTTCCCCGAGGAAAATTCTTTGTGTCTCTTGTCGCTTGTGAGTATTGTTGTGTATGTTATTCTCTCAGATAAGATCCTAAGATCATATTGTCAAATTGATAAAAATCTAACAGATCTCTCCTCCCTCGATGTGAGTGCTAGCATGATCAACAGCCAACATGCAATGCCTTAGTCCAAGAGCATGGCACCCTGTATGCAGACAGAACGTCCATCAATCCCACCACCTTGGCTTCTCGACCATATTCTCACATGCAGAAGGAGAAGCCTGTCATTTCCAGGCCTGCGACGTAGGTTGGAGACACCCTTTCTTCCTATTGTGCTTTCATGGCAGAGCAGATGAATTTAATGCGCTATAATGTCGCCAAAAATTTAAAATAAAAATAAAAAAATTATTAGACTAGTCAAAACTACCTATGCTAGACATTAATTGGACTTTGCGGAATGTGTTGTACTCTGATTGTACTATTGTATTGTCGTAAGCTTTTCTTACGTCCTACTTCCATATTTCTCAATGTTGTTATTATTATGTTACTTATGTTTTTGTGATGTTGATACTCTTTGTACTATGGTTAAGCATTGATGTGTAAGTTAGTTATTTGCTTATGTACTTCATTGTTTTTAACATCTTCTTGTTGTCATATACATGATTCTAAATTGACTTTGCTAATGGATAAAGGGGTGGAGTTGTGAGACTAGTTTCCCTTGTAACTACTTGAGAGGTAACAGTTTCTACTTGTCACATCAGAATTACTTAGTTCTGTCAAACAAATGCATTCTTGTCCCGTTTATGTGCAGGAATACTTAGCGATGGAAACTTGTTTATAAATATTAACATACAATGTTGATCGTTTGGTTACTAGCGCTCACATTTGCAGCTCTATCCTTGTGACTTTCACTAGTTGTTATTATTTATCATTATGGTCTTTATGATTGTGACGGGGTCACTACCACACCTATTACTTGCATGACATAGACTTGTTATTTATGTGACACTTATTTATCATGGTGTAAATGTTTAATATTTGATTAGGTCCTATCATATTCTTACTATATGGTTGTAATATTGGTAATATAATACAATTGCAAAAACCTTAGCTTAAACATTTCTATGGAATATTTCATATGCCATGGAATTAGGGCTTAAAGCCTAAGTTATTCAATGCATTTATGGGTTTATGTAATTCGTAATGGTTTAATCCTTTAAGTTGATTTACATGACAAGATGTAATATAGTCCATGGACTATACAATTATGGGTTTGGTGTGCATTAATAGGGGCCAAGGTGGCAGTATCAATGTGCCTTGGGATATGGGGCGACCAAGCTTAGGGATTGGCCCAAGCATTAGTTTGGCATTTCATAGCATTGGTGCTTGCTCTTTTCTCCTGCTCGGTGTGAAGGAAGGAGACTACGTTGAGTTAGCCGACGACTATGTGGGTGTCATGTTTCACTAGCATCGCCGTTGACTTGGAAATGGATATAGTGCATACTTTGCACATCGTAGCTCTATTCTGTTGCAAGGTTGTAGGGTGGCGAGAAAAGGTGTGGGTCATAGCTCATGGGAAAGGTCATGGGAAACTTCCATAATCCTTCGATAATCCCACTGTGCAAGTATTTACTTGTCCCCTCTTAGCTTCGTGGTTATGACAGAGATTGTTGCTCATCGAGGGTTTGGATTTCACACCTCTGGTTTCTAATGGATGTGTTTCTGGGTTGGGGGTTTGACTGTATATTAATAGCTCTATGTTGTGTAATTTCGACAGTCTTGGGGTTTTGTTTGTTGGGGTTTTCAATTGACTTTGGGCTTGATCTTGAAATGTAATGGGATTTATTTAAATTGTGATTTCTTTGCAGCGAAGAGAGCCTGGGAAAACTCTCGACAAGCTCTGTGTATTTTGTAATGAGTATTTTTATTAGGTTGTAGGAAATGGGAAGCACCATTGCAACAGCCAAAGGTAACAACTGTGTAAACTTGTTAATGGTTTTATAAAGACTGTGTTTAAATATATATGTTGCATCGTTTTATATGTTTATTATTTCATGGACTGTGTGGATTTTGCATTCGTTGTATGGATAAAAGATGGGTGACAGAGTTATGGATTGGGTCCATGTCGTATGGAATTGGTGTTTCCCTCCCTCGTAGTTGTGATAGCATAATTATTGTTTATGATTTTGTTTGTGTAATATGATATGGTGGTTCTTTGTGGTGTAACCCTGCGACTAGAAACCGTCGATGTTGGTAAACATTGACGGGGTTGAATATTTGGAATTGTTGATTATTATATTGAGTTGGATGTGTAAAATGCCGAGGGCCATAGATTACAGCATGTATAATTCTATTTGGGTCTTTCGACCACAGTGTAGAGAGTTTATATTTTAATGGAAGCTTGTGTATAAATAAATTAGCGTGGATTTGTAAAATATTAGTAGACCCTACAGGATTCGATCCTAGGTCGTTTACTGCAGTGATGGTTTATTATGTATGGATACGATTTGGGGCTTTAATGCCCACAGGAATCGATCCTGTGACCTCCATGTAATTATATGCGTTTTAATGATTACTGTAAATGATATTTGGTTTTTAACTGATTACTACAAATGGTATTACATTTGATTGTAAATGATCCTGTAATTGATATTATACTTGATTTTTATTTACGTAGGAACTTTTCTTTACGATTTATGATATGATTCATTGTTATTTAAGGGTTTGATTTGTTTAGTTCGCAAGGATTTGTTTATGTAGATAATTGGTATAATGTATTATGATATCGTGGACCATTAGATGGTCTGGATACTTGGACTGTTGATTTGATTTAAGATGATTTTTATTTTAAAGAAGGATGGTAATGTTTATACGGACCCTAAGAGGTCTTAGTTGTTTTTTATACTTTGAATTTATGATTTATTTTTAGATAAAGAATATTGAGGTTATAGTATTACTTAATTAGATTCTATTTTTGTTTATACATGATATTATATAATGCTTTGTTTAATAGGTTCTATTTTTATTTAATTGTGTTTTATGTTTATATTACGTTTGAAGCTTAATTCTGAACTGGTCTTTTATTTATAAACATGGCACTGTTGACAATATGAAATTTGTTAGTCTAGAGTACATAGGTAAATGAATAGCTAGGTACTTATTAGAAATAATTCCCTAGCTATTCATTTACCTATGTACTCTAGACTAACAAATTTCATAGTGTCAGCAGTGCCATGTTTATAACTAAAAGACTAGTTCAGAATTAAGCTTCAAACATAATATAAACATAAAACACAGTTAAAGGTTTAAGTTGTAAAATCAGTACTTAAGTAAAATTGAAAGTACAAAACCCTTGATAAATATTTAAATAAGATTTAAATTACAGCCTAGGGTTTATAACTAAAAATGTAAACCCCAAAATAATTTAAAAGGATAAAAAAGTTACATAGGGTAAGAAAATATAATATAAATACTTGCATAATCTAGCCATCCCTTATTCTAGAAAATGAAATACGCAGTCAAGAACCTCATACCTGAAAGTTGAAGCTCTTCTACTGGTTGAAACTCGAACACTCAATTACCCAGCATTAACAATTCATAGGCAGATCTGGTCTCTATATATATGACTAAATCACTTAAGAACTACCATGTTCCACCCAACCATGACCCAGAACCACTCCTAGTTTCAATCTAGATCCCCTCGAGTCGGTTCCAACATGAAAGTAGCTTAGAGATCCTAAGGTAAGGCTTCCCTAAGTGGTATATTAGGTCTAGATCAGTTCTCCTTTTTCCTCTTAGTAAAATTTTCTCCAAGAACTCTCTTGAGAATAATCAGGAAGAATAATGACTCCAAAAAGATGGAAGAGATCCCCAAGCCTCTCTTTGGCTTCGGACTTTATAGACAGACTTTTCATTCAAAGGGGCAATTAAATTTCATTTCTTGATTTAACCCTTTTTATTTAATTTAGTACTTTTAATATTTTAACTTATGAATTTTTAACTACTTCCCAATTGGACTTTTATAGGTCTTATAATATTTAATTTTCTCTTAGTAATAATAATAGTAGATGGAAATTTTCCTTCTTTCTTACATTATTAATATTATTACTATGTGTACTCTTTATACATGCTCTGTATAACATATATAATAATATATTATTTGTTAACATTTGTCTCAGGGTATCACATATTGTGATCCCTAGACTTATGACGCTTTCCTTATTAATGTCATTGGGTAGATGGTTAGGTCTAGTATGTTAGGAAACTCTAAACATCCTTGCATGTTGGATTCTCTCGTATAACATGGTAGTTCTTTAGTACTTGATGAGAATACGTAAATTCAAAATTTCATTTAATCACTTATAAATAAGTCAGATGAGATCAATATATTTCTTGAGTCATTTTCACTCAGGAATCATTAATTATTTTCAATAACTCCTAGCGCTTGCCAGAGCCCATACTCAATGCTAAAAACAAGGAGTTACAAACTTAGTGCAATTCCAGATCTTTTCGCTCAACGCTAATGCTAGTATGTACTTGTAGGATACACCTAGGGATACAATGGCCAAGGATCGGATGTTCCAGAGCTTATGCTCAACATCAACATGGAAGGCTCTAGGGCTTATCCCCAACACTTCCAAATTACCTTTTCATGTGTTCCAGAGCTTCACACTCAACACAAATGTCTCAAACTCATGTGCTCTAGAGCTTCTTGCTCAACACAAAACATCAATTTACCCATGTGCTCTAGAGCTCCTCGCTCAACACAAAACATCTCATCAATCATGTGCTTCAGAGTCCATGCCCAACACAAGAAAACTTATATATATATATATATATATATATATCATATGAAATTGTCTTATGCCCAATATATCATACAAATCATCATGTTCATATGCAGTGGGGTATTTGACCTAGTATATCAAAATAAAACATCAAGGTAACATCATAATCAATGGGGCTCATGCCCATAAGTGTTAGGCCCAAAATTTGGGGTATTGCATACCTCCCCACTTAGAACAACATCGTCCATAGTTTTCTAGGGAGTCGGAATGAAATCATGAAACAAGGCGAGGTAAGCCTTTCTCATGATGGCTTCACTCTCCCAAGTAGCCTCATCGGCTTCGAAGTGCTTCCATTGCACTTTCAACTAGACTACAGTGTGCTTATTCAGCTGCACCTGTCTCTTGTCCAATATATGAAGAGGTTCAAGGGAAAAATCCCCTTCAGGTTCCACCTATAATAAGTACCAATCAACCACATGTTTAGTATCATAAACATATTTATTTAATAATGATGCATGGAAAAAATTATGGACTCTTATGTGCGCAGGTAATGCTAGTTCATATGCCAGTAGCCCTCTCTTGGCAAGTATTTCAAAGGGTCCACAAAACCTAGGTGATAACTTATGGCACCTTCCCAAGCTCCACGAGATCCGTTTTGATTTTACTTTCAAGTAGGCATGGTCTCCTATTTGATCATATTTTTCTTTTCTTTTCTTATCCGCATAGCTTTTCTAGTGCTATTGTGCTTCTTTAAGGTTCACCTTGACCTTGGTAATCAACTATTCCAAGTCCTTTAAAAAATTAGGCCCTAACATGAGCCGATCAACTAGGCTATCCCAAGTAACTGGTGTTTTACACTTTCATCCATAGAGTACCTCAAAAGGAATCATATTTGCAGAAGTTTGGTAACCGTTGTTATATACAAACTCTGCAAGATGCAGGTAATCTTCCCACTTGTTGGCGTTTTTCATGACATACATCGTAAACATTTCCTTAACAATCTAGTTTACCCTTTGTATCTTCCCATCTATCTACAGGTGATAAGAATTACTAAAGTTCAACTGCATCTCTAGTCCAGAGAATAAATATCTCAAAAAGTTTTCAGTAAACTTTGTATCTCAATCCAGGATGATTTCCTTGGGTATCCCATGCAATATAAATGTATCCTTCAAGAAGATATTGACAATGTGTACTGCCTTGTAGGTGGACTTCATTGGAATGAAGTGTGCTTCTTTTGACAGTTTGTCAACTACTACAAATATAGAATCATTTTGTTTCTTTCTTTTCGGTAGACCGGTAATAAAATCCATACTAATGACCTCCCATTTCCATTCCAGAATGGGTACTGGCTGTAGAAATCCTGAAGGATGTGTTGAGGCCTAGAAATTCGCAGGAAACAATAGTAAGGGATTCTCCCCAATCAACGTTCCCAACTAGCCCATTGACTGTTTGGTATAGGGAATCCATCCGGTTTGCAGTCCGGCTACCGTAGGTCAAGTAACAGAAACAAAAGGTTTTACCGGTTGCGGCCCGGTCCACCGTGTTTTTGTATTTTTGACTTAATGTATGAGATGCATATGCCTAACTAACAATACAGGATGATTCGGATAACGGGAGCAGTCACAACATGATGCGCAGGTTCTTACCTCTCGTCTTAGACTCACCTGCATCTAAATCAAATATGTAGCAACGAAATGAACTAACTATCTATCTATCTACCTATCACTGGGGAGACAGATTATAAATTATTTGTGAGTAATGTGTATTGTACATGCAATATAAAGAGAAATGACAGTTAACTGATATTTCTTTCCACCATGCATGAACAATTAAAGATATTTCAACAACCAGATAGCCAATTGTTTTATGAACCGCATACATTACTCATGGTGGTCATTCCACAAAATAAACCAGAAATCATTTAAACAAGAACATAGGTTCAAAGAGTTAGAATGATCTCACGGTTAATGGACAAAAAGCTGGAAAACAAAATAGTTCATCTTTCATCCATCCACAGCATAACATTTGGACATTCCACCAATCTTTCTCCAATAGGCAAACCACATTTCTTTATTGCAAAGAGAAATAGTTCTTCTTACAATATCGCTTTTTAGTCTGACTCGGAAAAAGCCCTTTTTCCCTCTAAGTCTTTCACATTTATACAAAAGGGTGAGACTGTTGGGTTTCCCAAAGTGACCTTTTGGATTCCCAACCCCTCATTTCCCAACGTTCTACTTTTCTCAAATGTTTTACAAAAATAGTTACAAATTACAATAATGACCGATCCTTCATGAGGAGGGTCCCACTTGGGCATCTAGAAACTTTTTCCATGCCGCAACATCAGAGGAAATGCCCTCAAATGAGCAAGGTTCCAAAAACTGAATGTTGATTTCAAATTTTTCATCCTGGTTCTTTATAGCCTCGACTCTCGCTGCGCTCAACCGAAGCTGGTCTTCCAAAAGCTGCACACTAACTGCTGAATGGCCTACTTCACTTCTCAGAATCTGGTCATCAATGGCCTTAATGTGTTGCATTCTTGATTCTTCATTCTGATGTCTTTTCTGCAATATCTCCACAAATTAATTGTGGTCTGGAAAATCATCCAGCCTCTGCTCGGCTTCTACCTGGCACCGGTTGTATGTAACGAGGACTCTCCTGAAAAATTCCGCACAGGCTCCCTTTGTCTTCTTGACTGCTTTCTTGAAATCCTCTGCGATGTTAATAGAAAATTCTATTAAGTCATGATCCCACTTGAGGGCTTGTTTATCTTTTGATGGAAGCTCTACTAGAGCTTCTTCATTGCTTCCCAACCTCGCCATTCTTGCAGTCAGGACCTCGAGGACGTCCTGAGATCTGTCCACAAAGTAAGATGCATTTTCCAAGATCTCTTCTAATCGGCCATCGATCTACAGCACTCTACATCTTTTATCTTCAACATCAGTCTGTAGCTGCAGCATATTGGTTTTTTGGGCCAAGACGTGCTCTTTGAATGGCTGGAGGCTAACCTGCTGCTCCCTTGCTTCCTCCAGAGCAGTTGTCAGAGAAGAAATCTGCTCTTGGTGTTTCTCTTTCTGCTCTTGGGAGTGCATCTCACTGGCATGTAAGATAATCTTTTGCTGCTCTTCTAGCTCTTCCACCTTCTCCTACAGCCATTCCTTTTCTACCATCAGTTCTTGATATTCTTTCTGTATTTTCTCCAGGGATTCTTGTGTTGTTTCTCTGACCTGTCTTTCTACTTGGAGGGATTGCAATTCAGCCTTAGAAGACTTTATCTCCCTCTGCATGTCTTCATACTTCCACTTCAGCCTATTGCTTTCTTCTCTTTCTTTCCTCAGTGTATTTTTTAATTGAGCAGAGGAATTCTGGGACTGCTCCAAGTTAGTTATTACCTTGTCCATGTTATCTTCTGAGGCGTGGAGTAGTGCAGTCCCGACTCTCAGGGTGAGTCTCGGATCTTGGTTTGTTCCTAACATAACATCTGTATCCGTGATCATTTTACCAAGCATATCTCATGTTTCAACCCTCTTTTCTGTTCTCATTATTATCCTCTTTGTAGCCCTATCATAAAACATAGTGTTAAAATCTGGGATTTCTTCTCCCTACTTCTGCACAAAGGGGACCAGCTTCAGTGTGGGTACCATGGGTGTTCTGGCAAGAGGCACTTGTGGGCCCTGAACCTCAGGGTTCTCCATGTCCTAGGTCTGCCATGTAGCTATTTCAGAAGCTGACTGCTCTGTCTGTGTCAACTTTAGCCTTTCAGCTTCTTGATTTTTAAGCTCCTCATCCAGCTTCCTTTTCTTTTCTTCTTCTTCTTTTTTAGCTGATTCTTCTGCTTTCTTAGCTGCTTCTTGAGCAGCTCTTATTTTTGCTTCTTCTTTTGTATGCAGCTATCCTGCAACTTCTTGTGCCAACCTCTGAGCTTCTTCATTTCTTCTTTTGGCTTCTTCCTTAGCCTTAGCTTGTTCATCCCCCTTCCCACCTTTGGTGGTGATCTTCTTCTTGAATCTTCTCCTCAGTGCTGTCATGTTTAGGGCACTTCGGAAGATAGATTATTCCCTATCAAAATGGTGGGTATACTCAAAATGCACATTGTGCTCTTTACAGTGTTCAGCCACTTTACCTTGAGTATCATTCCTATGGAAGGGCATTTCACCAAAATGAAATCTTTCCAGTTCTTCTACAATTTCATCAGCCTTCTTCACTTTGGTGAACTTATAGCTTCCTAGCTTGAAGGGCGAAGGGGGATAGGTTGTCTTCTTATGCTCAAACAGAAAGATGCCTATTCCATCCTGAAACACTTGTCTGACTGCCTCCTTGTGAATAATGTAATCAGTTGCATATTTAGGCAGCAGGGAAGGTGCTCTCGAACCTCCAAACATCCTGAAGTACAGGACATTTTCAGTCAAATAGTAGTCTGCATACTCCGCTATTACTTGCAAGGCCTCCTCCAACATACAATCACACTCCTTTAGGAAAATGAGTGTGTATAGAGGCATAAGGAAGTGTTCACAGATTTCTCTGTAATGGTTGTGATATTTATGTGCCCACAATGGTTTATAAGCAGCATAGACAGGCATTCGTTCCCTGTCCCAGATGCACCTGAGGCCAGGGAAAGGCTGGTTGCATAATATACAGTCCATCAGCATGGAACTCATATAGAATTTTGATCTCTTCTGGTGTACTCCTCCCAAAGCTGAAGCCAAGCAAGCGGAAAGACTATTGGATACGATGTTGGCCCAGTTGAAAATTGTCCCCTGGGTTGCAACATGAAAAATGATTGGGATCCATTCTAATTTGAAGAATCTACCATGTGCCCTTCCAAAAATCCAGTTCAGCATTAAAGCTATGAACTTGTAGGGATCCCTTAAGCTAGCTATATCGTAATCACCTGCTAGTCTGTATCTGTAATGTTTTCCTTGCAACATCATCCTTTTAAATGTCTCCAGCAGATCCATTCTAATGTTGTTTAACCAGTCATCAGATAAAAAGACTTGGGCTTCTGGCAGGTGATAAGCCAGAGCTACATATCCACGGCTATATGCAGCATAGCCCTGTTTGTTAACATCCTCCAGAATCATTGTTGTGACATCTACCCGAGGCAGAACCCATCCGATTACTTCAGAGCACAGGAACAGCTCTGGTCTGGTGGTGATCTTCATCAGGGAATATCTTTCCATGTTGGCATATAAGGATTCTTCTTTTAATCCCATGTCAAGAACCTCTCTTCGGGTGATCAATTTGTAAAATTCCCCCCACTGATATTCAGGTTCAAAGCCAGAAATGCACTTCGTGTCCCCATATATGTATTCTGTCTTAGTGACAATTTCTACTTCTGGATCTTCTTCGACCGCAGGAGCCTTCTTCTTTTGTCTCTTTGACATGGTGAGCTCTTCCTGCCATAAAATTGTAACATGAAGCCATTTTGGCTGAGTGACAAACTTGTTTACATCAATGGTCAGTGTATCATTTCTTCTATATTTTAACATGACAGCAATCAGTCAATGAAGCAAATATATGCATGTATAGCCTGAAATGACCTAACTACAGAACTATTAAAACCCAATGTGCAGCGACTTAGTTTATGTTTAGCATGATGAAAACACAGTCATATACAATAGAATATGCAATCTACCACTACTGCAGGCTATTAAACACTTCTAACCATATAATCGAGCGAGGAAACATCTATACTACATGAGGAAAACTCCCACTCTTCTACGGGTGCCATCGTTATTTCGTTGCGTAGGACAGATAAGGGACAAAAACCCCTGCAATCCTTTTCAACGGCACTTTCAAACGGATTTCCCATGCAATCTAATGGTCAACAGCCTAAATGCAATGGCACATCCCTTCCCCTTCCGGCTCGGATTCAAAACAAAAACCAACGGTGTGCGGAATGGCACGACAAAACGCTTGCTATTCGAAAGTGTGGGTAATATGAAATCCACACAAGAAGGGAAAAACTACCAAATGCCCCAGAAAAACCAACAAAAAATCTCCCCTACTAAAATCATCATCACCCGAGGCAGTTTGGTGCAGACGGCGTAACGGCCGTCTGCGCCAAACCCTTCCTACTACGCGCAAGCCCACAAAAGGTCACGGGAAAAATTACTCCATGGGTTAAAAGCGTCTCCCAACCGTGAATAGTAAGACCCCCAAAACTCTTCAATATATAGGTGCAATCATGGGGGAAGAGAAAAAGTCACGACAAACCTAGCCGCAGCAAACATAAATCCAATGCCTCGAACGGAACATGGTAGGGTAACAATGGGCCTACCTGGCACTGATGTGTAACCGGTGAGTATGGCGGGATGAAGATAGTCGGGCTTCCATAGCTGCCACCTAGATGCGGGTACCGACGATGGTGTCGAAACAAGCTTTGAGCGATCGACAGCACGATGGCGACAGAGCACGGTAGTTGAAAATACCAATAGAATAATCCAACATGCTTCCACTACCTCATATATATACATACGGTCAACTCTCGTGGCAGGGAAAATGTAAAAATTCAGACGTCGGAGACATTTGGATCGGCAGCCGAAAGAGTATCTCTTTCCGCAACGACGGAATACCAAACCCTCGATCCATCAGCAATGACGGAGATAACCGGGTGACAAATACCATGCACCGAGCTTCTAACATCAGAGCCTAAAGTAGAACCATAGTTGCAACAGCAGATATCAAAAGGGTATCACACCATGCCATACAATGCTTAAATCGGAAGAGAAACTGCTAGGGATCGGCAAGGTTAATCTTTCTTTTATCCGCAATGGCGGGAGAGTAAAGCATGCGACCTTCCGCAACGTCGGAGCCAAAATGACTTACGAAACATAGCAAAAAGGATTTTTGCAGCCGCAACGGCGGAAGCTCAGGACTTACGAACATTAAAGGACTGATTGAAAGAGGAAGCAGTTTCCTTCCATAACAGTGGAAGAAAGAAACGATAAAAGTTCCGATACAAAGCCAAGATTTAGCCGAGGTAAAAAAATGAATAAATCGAAAAGAAAGTCAAAGTCCAAAAACCGAATGTCCATCCGCAACGACGGAAGCTAACAGCAAACACCTTCTGCAACAGCGGAGAAAGAAAATATAAACAGCTCCGATTTAAAACCCAAAAGTCAGCCGAGTGGGAAACGAAACAGTTAAGCAATGATCAGGAGAGGAAGTGGTTTGTCGTTCGCAACGGCAGAGATAGAAATGACAAATTCCTCCAACGGAAACCAAAAGATCGACCAATGAGAAAACCAACGAATCGAAAGGAAAATAAAAAACAAAACCAATTATCCATCCACAACAGTGGAAAACCAAACCACAGATCCGTCCGCAACGGTGGAAAACCAAATCAAATACTTCCAATTCAGGCATGCTTCAAATGCATTCAAAGGCAGCGAGAAAGCTTGATCATACAGTGGATTACTTCAAGTGCTAAAAGGAGAAACCAAATAAGTGGTAAATCAATTTAATCCTCTTGAGAAATCATTACTAGACCAACTCAATGAAGAAAATCGAACTAATCCAAGCAAAATGAGGGTCCTAAAATTTTTGGAATTTTGGTAAATTGTTGCAGCTGCAACAATTGGTGACTACCTGGTGAACCCCATATTTCTGAATTAACTCCTTCCCAGTGCAAGACTGTCTGAATAGAAGTTGAAATCTCCTAGATGTTTGTATTCCTAAGTTGGCCAACCAATGCATTTAAATCATTGAGAAGTAGTCCATTCTTTGGGAAATGGTAACATCAGAAATATTGCAAGTCTGAATAACTCTTTTGAGGCCTAATGAATGAGGTTTATTTTACCTATCCTTAGGTAGTTTCAGGCTTGGACACCACAGGATTGTAATAGGTAGTAAACAGCATTATCCTTTTGTTCCTCATTCCCATGCCACTTGCACTTTTGTGCCATTTGAACTTTAGTTCTTTTGAGTCCTCCATTTGCCTTTTCTTACTGAATTTTAATTTAGGATCCTCTATCCCATAGTGTCCTTTTGTGTGAGTGGTGTATTTCATGTTTCAGCTCATGGACGGAGAGGATCTTCCGGTGATTTAGTACTTATGCTTTTGATACTTTGCTCTGATATGTCTTGTTTCTTTTAAGGAGTTTTGACTCTTGATAGCTTTTAGATTTTTTGAATTTATGGCATGGGATCATTTATATATGATATACTGTTTACCTTGCTTCCTTTCCGTGGGTCTCTCACTGTCACCCCCTTGGATATTTAAGATGTGAAATGGATGGAGCCTCGAAATAGTATTCCAGACCTCTTTTACTTCTAAGTTATTTACAGGGGTTAAGTAAGACTTCAATGAATGCATGGCCAGTTAGGAACACTGCTACTAGAAGACATTCTATGGTTTTAAAACACAGTCTTTTGCTCAATTTTTTTGTTAATAAAGAACCCTGATGTTTCCATTGCAACCAAAAGTTTGCCTCTTATTCAAAACCAAAAGAACAATTAATAAAGCAAAAAAATAAAATAGCATCAAATCAAACAATCAAAGAAGACAACATCAAAGTCTTATTAAAGAAAACAAATCAATTTATTTATGTACACAGCAAAAGAAAAGAAAAATGTGCCCACTCCTGAAGAATCTTCAATCAAACAAGTTAAGGGGGTGGGCTAGATTACAAACATAAGATATTTAACCATGGTCTAGCTGGGCTATTTTTGCAATTGAACACATGTCTACAATCCTACATTCATCTTCATCATCCTGAGGAAGTTGAAGAAGCTCAGGATGATAGTTAATCTTAGAATTGGCCTTTCTTGAGGTATGATGTCTTGGTTTAAGCTCAGTCAGATAATTTCCCAGGAGAGAATCAGCAGAATCATTACCTTCTCCCAGTTTAGTGACAGTATGCTTCATGTAAGGCTCTCTCAAAATCTTAATCTTATTTGGGGTACTCACGAGAGGCAACAATAAATGAGACCAATCTGAAGCAAAATAGCCTTTTAACCTGGCAGACCAATCTCTGTTGAGAATAATCCCATATCCACTAGGTATGTCAGCCACCGTGATGTCAATAAATTGACAAATCTTGTTGTTTGCAGACAAGCGAATGAGGAAATTTTTCATTTCTCCCACTACTTTAACACCTGTGCTATCTAATTGCGTTACTTCACAAAATGTGGACTCTGGCTGTCCATTAATCTTTTTGCAAATCTCCAGTGGCATGACATTCACCGCTGATCCAGAATCTACTAAGCAATTATGCACATTATGATTCAGCATTTGTAGGGTCAAAAGAAAAGGTGGGGTATCAGCTTTCTCTTCCCAACCTGGTTCTATGTCTTCTTCTCCTGGTTGGTTTTGAGTAGGTATATCCTCTTCAATCTCTCCCATTTCATTAGTGTTCCCCCCATTAAAACCTACCTGTTCTTCTATAGTTTTGACAGGCTCACTAATTGGTTTGGTTTCCTGGTTTACCGTAGTGACTTCAGGTGTTTTATTCTTAACATTCACATCTGCCTGTCTCCTGACATTCTTTTGCAGTCTTTTGATCTTCGAAATTGTTAAATCCATGTCCTCTATTGATGTAGGTGTACAGGGATCACTCTCTTCAGTGTCAAATAGCGAGATACCATTCCATGAAAACATAGTGTCATTATCTTGTTTCTCCATAGTCTGGTTTTCCTTTTCCTCTTGGCCACTGTCCTTGGTTAATTTAGAATCTAACAGCTGATTCATAACCAATGTCATTGAATTCAACTAGTGAGGGCACTTCCTTTTTGAATAAGGTTGTTGGTGAAAAGTGCAGAAATTATCACCCCCTACTTTTGTTATATTTACTGATGGTAAATTTGGTGGAGGTATTTTCCATTGGCTGCTATCCTCTCTTTTTTGGTAGTAGGGTTTGTGATTTTTCTGAGCTTCCCTCCCTTTCTCCAGATCTATTATTCTGTTGGATAGACTCTGCATCATTTTCAGCATTCCTTGATAATCATGTGATTGTTCCTCTTTAGGTTTAGATAGCAATAACGTTCTTCTATTTGTAGTTTTCTCTCCAGGTAAATCAGGATAATCTTCTACACTTTCCCTTTCAACCTCTACCCTTTCTGCCTCTTCATAAGTCTCTACCAATGTAGGTTTGGATTTCATCTTGGAAAACATGGCCAACTCAGGTCCTAGGGCTGAGGTATAATATTCAATTAAGACTTTGTCTGAGGGTCTGTCAGCTTCAAAAAATTTCTTTAGGTATATTGAAAATCTTTGAGTGAAACTACGTACCTTCTCATTCTTCTCTTTCCTTAACAAACCAAGACCTTTCATCAATGAGGCATGTGTTTTTTGGGCTGTGTATTTACTTTTGAAAACCCTTTCGAAGGTGTCCCAATCAGGAATAGAATTTGTAGGAAGAGAAAAATACCATGAAGCAGCTGCCCCTTTCAGGGTATGAGGAAATAATCTACAGACAACATCTTCATACTCCCCAGCCCTTAAACCTTCTACCGCCAAATAGAAACTTTGTAGGTGGTCATCTACAGCAATCCTTTCCTCAGGGTCAAACTTAGGCAGCAGCTTATCAAAAGCTTGAGGTAAGTTATGCAATGGAGGTGTGAGGTTCAAAGGGGTTCTAGCTTTCCATGCTGGCAGAGGGTTGGGCTGATTTGCATTTATGCCAGCCATAGGCACAGGTACAAGAACAAAGTTTGAGTAAAGAGCAACGTAGGGTGAGAATAGGATTTCTTACTTCAAAGGTATAACCAGAACCTGTAAGTACTTGGGTCAGGTTGAAAGCCTCAAAACATCTGCTGGTAAGGTAATCTTGGGAAATATGTTCCACGGCCAGCCATGCACTGGCGGCCCTCCTTCTAGCACCAGAGCTGTTGAGGCCTAGAAATTCGTAGGAAACAACAGCAAGGGATTCTCCCCAGTCAACATTCCAAACTAGCCTGTTGACTGTTTGGTAGAGGGAATCCGTCCGGTTTGCAGTCCGGCTACCGTAGGTCAAGTAACAAAAACAAAAGGTTTTACCGGTTGCGGCCCGGTCCACCATGTTTTTGTATTTTTGACTTAATGTATGAGATGCATATGCCTAAATAATAATGCAGGATGATTCGGATGCCAGGAGCAGTCACAACATGATGTGTAGGTTCTTACCTCTCATCTTAGACTCACTTGCATCTAAATCACATATGCAGCAATGAAATGAACTAACTATCTATCTATCTACCTATCCCCGGGGAGCCAGATTATAAATTATTTGTGAGTAATGTGTATTGTACATGCAATATAAAGAGAAACTACAGTTAGCTGATATTTCTTTCCACCATGCATGAACGATTAAAGATATTTCAACAACCAGATAGCCAATTGTTTTATGAACCACATACATTACTCATGGTGGTCATTCCACAAAATAAACCAGAAATCATTTAAACAAGAACATAGGTTTAAAGAGTTAGAACGATCTCATGGTTAATGGACAAAAAGTTGGAAAACAAAATAGTTCATCTTTCAGCCATCCACAGCATAACATTTGGAAATTCCACCAATATTTCTCCAACAGGCAAACCATATTTCTTTATTGCAAAGATAAATAGTTCTTCTTACAATATCGCTTTTTAGTCTCACTAGGAAAAAGCCCTTTTTCCCTCTAAGTCTTTCACATTTATACAAAAGGGTGAGACTATTGGGCTGCCCAAAGTGACCTTTGGGCTTCCCAACCCCTCGTTTCCCAACGTTCTACTTTTCTCAAATGTTTTACAAAAATAGTTACAAATTACAATAATGGCCGATCCTTCATGAGGAGGGTCCCACTTGGGCATCTAGAAACTTTTTCCATGCCGCAGCATCATAGGCAATTCCCTAAAATGCGTAGGGTTCCAAAAACTGAATGTTGATTTCAAATTTTTTAGCCTGGTTCTTTATAGCCTCGACTCTGGCTGCGCTCAACCGAAGCTGGTCTTCCAAAAGCTGCACACTAACTGCTGAATGGCCTACTTCACTTCTCAGAATCTGGTCATCAATGGCCTTAATGTGTTGCATTCTTGCTTCTTCATCCTGATGTATTTTCTGCAATATCTCCACAAATGAATTGTGGTCTGGAAAATCATCCAGCCTCTGCTCAGCCTCTACCTAGCACTAGTTGTATGTAATGAGTACTCTCCTGAAAAATTCCGTGCAGGATCCCTTTGTCTTCTTGACTGCTTTCTTGAAATCCTCTGTGGTGTTAATAGCAAATTCTATTAAGTCGTAATCCGTCTTGAGGGCTTGTTTATCTTTTGATGGCAGCTCTGCTGGAGCTTCTTCATTGCTTTCCAACCTCATCATTCTTGCAGTCAGGACCTCGAGGACGTCCTAAGATCTGTCCACAAAGTAAGATGTAGTTTCCAAGATCTCTTCCAATCGGCCATCGATCTGCAGCACTCTACATCTTTCATCTTCAACAGCAGTCTGTAGCTGCAGCATCTTGTCTTTTTGGGCCAAGACGTGCTCTTTGAATGGATGGAGGCTAACCTGTTGCTCCCTTGCTTCCTCCAGAGCAGCTGTCAGAGAATAAATCTGCTCTTGGTGTTTCTCTTTCTGCTCTTGGGAGTGCATCTCACTGGCCTGTAAGATAATCTTTTGCTGCTCTTCTAGCTCTTCCACCTTCTCCTGCAGCTGTTCCTTTTCTATCTTTAGTTCTTGATATTCTTTCTGTATTTTATCCAGGGATTCTTATGTTGTTTCTCTCACCTGTCTTTCTACTTGGAGGGCCTGCAATTCATCCTTAGAAGCCTTTATCTCCCTCTGCATGTCTTCATACTTCCGCTTCAGCCTATTGCTTTCTTCTCTTTCTTTCCTCAGTGTATTTTTTAACTGAGCAGAGGACTTCTGGGACTACTCCAAGTCAGTTATTACCTTGTCCATGTTATCTTCTGAGGCATGGAGTAGTGCAGTCCCGGCTCTCAGGGTGAGTCTCGGATCTTGGTCTGTTCCTAACATAACAGCCATATCCATGATCATTTTACCAGGCATATCTCCTATTTCAACCCTATTTTCTGCTCTCGTTATTATCCTCTTTGTAGCCCTATCATAAAACACAGTGTTAAAATATGGGATTTCTTCTCCCTTCTTCTACACAAAGGGGACCACCTTCATTGTGGGGACCATGGGTGTGCTGGCAATAGGCACTTGTGGGTCCTAAACCTCGGGGTTCTCCACGTCCTGGGTCTGCCTTGTAGCTGTTTCAGAAGCTGACTGCTCTATCTATGTCAACTTTAGCCTTTCAGCTTCTTGCTTTTTAAGCTCCTCATCTAGCTTCCTTTTCTTTTCTTCTTCTTCTTTTTTAGCTGCTTCTTCTACTTTCTCAACTGCTTCCTGAGCAGCTCTTGTTTTCACTTCTTCTTTTGTATGCAGCCATCTTGCAGCTTCTTGTGCCAACCTCTGAGCTTCTTCATTTCTTCTTTTGGCTTCTTCCTCAGCCTTAGCCTGTTCATCCCCCTTCCCACCTTTGGTGGTGATCTTCT
>LPNX010798683.1:359175-432288 GCA_001517045.1 Pseudotsuga menziesii
CACTTTGGAAGACAGATTCTTCCCTATCAAAATGGTGGGTATACTCAAAATGCACATTGTGCTCTTTACAGTGTTCAGCCACTTTTCCTTGAGTATCATTCCTACGGAAGGGCATTTCGCCAAAATGAAATCTTTCCAGTTCTTCTACAAATTCATCGGCCTTCTTCACTTTGGTGAACTTGTAGCTTCCTATCTTGAAGGGCAAAGGGGTATAGGCTGTCTTCTTGTGCTCAAACAGAAAGTTGCCTATTCCATCCATGAACACTTGTCTGACTGCCTCCTTATGAATAATGTAATCAGTTGCGTATTTAGGCAGCAGGGAAGGTGCTCTCAAACCTCTAAACATCCTGAAGTATAGGCCATTTTTAGTCAAATAGTAGTCTGCATGCTCCGCTATTACTTGCAAGGCCTCCTCCGACATACAATCACACTCCTTCAGTAAAATGAGTGTGTATAGAGGCATAAGGAAGTGTTCACAGACTTCTCTGTAATGGCTGTGATAATTATGTGCCCACAATGGTTTATAAGAAACATAGACATGCATTATTTCCCTGTCCCAAATGCACCTGAGACCAGGGAAAGGCTGGTTACATAATATACAGTCCATCAATATGGAACTTATATAGAATTCCGATCTCTTCTGGTGTACTCCTCCCAAAGCTAAAGCCAAGCAAGCGGAAAGACTATTGGATAGGATGTTGGCCCAGTTGAAAATTGTCCCCTGGGTTGCAACATGAAAAATGATTGGGATCCATTCTAATTTGAAGAATCTACCATGTGCCCTTCCAAAAATCTGGTTCAGCATTAAAGCTATGAACCTGTAGGGAGCCCTTAAGCTAGCTGTATCATAATTACCTGCTGGTCTGTATCTGTAATGTTTTCCTTACAACATCATCCTTTTAAATGTCTCCACCAGATCCATTCTAATGTTGTTTAGCCAGTCATCAGATAAAAAGACTTGGGCTTCTGGCAGGTGATAAGCCAGAGCTACATATCCACGGCTATATGTAGCATAGCCCTATTTGTTAACATCCTCCAGAATCATTGTTGTGACATCTGCCTGAGGCAGAATCCATCCGATTACTTCAGAGCACGGGAACAGCTCTGGTCTAGTGGTGATCTTCATCAGGGAAGATCTTTCTATGTTGGCATATAAGGATTCTTCTTCTAAGCCCATGTCAGGAACCTCTCTTTGGGTGATCAATCTGTAAACTTCCCCGCACTGATATTCAGGTTCAATGCCAGAAATGCACTTCGTGTCCTCGTATATGTATTCTGTCTTAGTGACAATTTCTACTTCTAGATCTTCTTCGACCGCAGGAGCCTTCTTCTTTTGTCTCTTTGACATGGTGAGCTCTTCCTGCCACAAAATTGTAACATGAAGCCATTTTGGCTAAGTGACAAACTTGTTTACATCAATCGTCAGTGTATCATTTCTTCTATATTTTAACATGACAGCAATCAGTCAATGAAGCAAATATATGCATGTATAGCCTGAAATGACCTAACTACAGAACTATTAAAACCCAATGTGTAACGACTTAGTTTATGTTTAGCATGATGAAAATACAGTCATATACAGTAGAATATGCAATCTACCACTACTGTAGGCTATTAAACACTTCTGAGCATATAATCGAGTGGGGAAACATCTATACTACATGAGGAAAACTCCCACTCTTCTACAGGTGCCATGGTTATTTCGTTGCGCGGGACAGACAAGGGACAAAACCCCCTGCAATCCTTTTCAACGGTACTTTCAAATAGATTTCCCGTGCAATCTAATGGTCAACAGCCTAAATGTAATGGCACATCCCTTTCCCCTCCGGCTCAGTTTCAAAACAAAAACCAACGGTGCGTGGAATGGCACGACGAAACGCTTGCTATTCGAAAGTGCGGGTAATATGAAATCCACACAAGAAAGGAAAAACTACCAAATGCCCCAGAAAAACCAATAAAAACTCTCCCCTACTAAAATCATCATCGCCCGGGGCAGTTTGGTGCAGATGGTGTAACGGCCATTTGCACCAAACCCTTCCTACTACGGACAAGGCCGCAAAAGGTCACAGGAAAAATTACTCCATGGGTTAAAAGCGTCTCTCGACCACGAATAGTAAGACCCCCAAATATCTTCAATATATAGGTGCAATCACGTGGGAAGAGAAAAAGTCATGACAAACCTAACCACAGCAAAAATCAATCCAATGCCTCGAACGGAATAGGGTAGGGTAACAATGGGCCTACCTAGCACTGATGTGTAATCGATGAGTATGGCAGGACGAAGACAGTCGGGCTTCCATAGCTGCCACCTGGACACGGATACTGGCGATGGTGTCCAAACAAGCTTCGAGCGATCGACAGCACGATGGCGACAGAGCACGGTAGTTGAAAATACCAATAGAATAATCCAACATGCCCCCACTACCTCATATATATACATACGGTCAACTCTCGCGGCGGGGAAAAATGTAAAAAGTCAGACGTAGGAGACATTTGGATTGGCAGCCGAAAGAGTATCTCTTTCTGCAACGACGGAAGACCAAACCCTCGATCCATCCGCAACGGCAGAGATAACCGGGTGACAAATACCATGCGTCGGGCTTCTAACATCGGAGCCAAAAGCAGAACAGCAACCGCAACAGCAGATATCAAAAGGGTATCTCCCCCCACCATACAATGCTTAAATCGGAAGAGAAACCGCTAGGGATCGGCAAGGTTAATATTTCTTTTATCCGCAACGGCAGGAGAGTAAAGCGTGCGACCTTCCGCAACATCGGAGCCAAAATGACTTACGAAACATAGCAAAAAGGCTTTCCGCAGCCACAACGGTGGAAGCTCAGGACTTACGAATGTTAAAGGACTGATCGGAAGAAGAAGCAGTTTCCTTCCACAATGGCGGAAGAAAGAAACGATAAAAGTTCCGATGCAAAGCCAAGATTTAGCCGAGGTAAAAAAACAAATAAATTGGAAAGAAAGTCTAAGTCCAAAAACCGAATGTCCATTCGCAATGACGAAAGCTAACAGCAAACACCTTCCGCAACAGCGGAGAAAGAAAATATAAACAGCTCCGATGTAAAACCCAAAAGTCAGCCGAGCGGGAAATGAAACAGTTAAGCAATGATCGAGAGAGGAAGTGGTTTGCCGTCCGCAACGGCGGAGATAGAAATGACAAATTCCTTTGACGGAAACCAAAAGATCGACCGATGATAAAACCAAAGGATCAGAAGGAAAATAAAAAACAAAACCAATTATCCATCCACAACGACGGAAAACCAAACCACAGATCCGTCAGCAACGGTGGAAAACCAAACCAAATACTTCTGATTTAGGCATGCTTCAAATGCATTCAAAGGAAGCGAGAAACCTTGATCATACAGTGGATTACTTCAAGTGCTAAAAGGAGAAACAAAATAAGTGGTAAATCAATTTAATCCTCTTGAGAAATCATTACTAGACCAACTCAATGAAGAAAATCGAACTAATCCAAGCAAAAGGAGGGTCCTAAATTTTTTGGAATTTTGGGAAATTGTTGCAGCTGCAACAGGATGCTGATGCTCAGCTTTGACCAGCTAACATTCCTAAAATTTCACAATAAAAAATGCAATGTATCCCTATATATTATTCAATAAAAAGTGTTTCTTAACTGCAGATGTCATCTTTTGATATCTTAGATGCCCCGAGTAGGGTGTCCAATGAAATTCCGCGAGGATGCCGGACCGAATGTCCCCTCCTTTTGGAACCTACAATCTCTCCTTGGACCATATCAGTCCTGTTTCATCTACCTTTGACTCTTTTTGGTGTTGCCAAACAACCTGTCCTATTGGAATTTCTTGAGGATTTCTGCATAGAAGGGTTCAACTTTGTTGGACATTTTAATCCTCTTGTGCAAATCTAAAATGGTTTTACTTGAAGTGACCTCATATATCATATGGTTTCATCGAATCAAAGCATAAACAACCTTGTTCTCTTTGCCTTTAATATGCTTTAGCTCGAAATGGTACTCGCTAAGGAAATACAACCATCTAGCTTTCCCAGCATTCACATCTAGTTGCTCGAATAAATACTTCAGACTCATATTGTATGTCTTCAGAAGGAATTTCCTTCCCATGAGGTAGTGCCTCCACATCTTCAATGCATGAATGATGGCAACTAACTCAATATCATGTGTGGGGTAATTATGTTCATGTTATTTTAAACTTTCGTGATTCATACCAGATCGCATAATCATTCTACAAGAGGACTCCTCCGAGCCCTTCCTTGCTTGCATCTATGCAAACAATGAAATCCCCACCAGGATCCACAATTCGTAGTATCGGTGCAGTCGTCAAAAGCTTCTTAAGATTTTGAAAAATTTCCTCGCACTTTGTCATCCATAAGAACTTAGTTTCCTTCTTCTGCAAAGTGGTCATGGGACAAGCTATTCTTGAGAAGTTCTCAATGAACTTTTGATAATATCTGGCTAATTCAAAAAAGGACCTAATGTCTATGACACTAGTAGGGGTAGGCCAGTCTTCTATGGCTCTAATATTTTTTGGGTCCACAACTATCTCTATCTTGGAGATAATGTGACCCAATTACTGTATCTGTGGTTTGTAAAAATCACATTTACTAAACTTGGTGTAGAGCTGGTGTTCTCCTAACACTCATAGCACTATGCAGAGGTGTTCCTCATGTTCCTCTTTACTCTTAGGTTAAACTAGGATGTCGTCTATAAATACCAAAACAAATTTATCCAAATATTTACTGAATATACTATTCATCATACACATAAAGTTCGTGGGTCTATTGGTCAACCCGAACAAAATTACTACAAACTCGTAGCGCCCGTACCTTATACAAAAGGTGGTTTTGTCAATATCCTTATCGCAAATATGTACCTAATGGTATCTAGATCACAAGTCGATCTTTTAAAATACTTTGGCTCCTTCTACTTGATCGAACAAGTCATCGATCCTAGGAAGTGGGTATCGGTTCTTGATAATCACTTTGTTAAGCTGATGGTAATCGATGCACATCCGCATCATACCATCCTTCTTCTTTACAAAAAATATTGATGCTCCCCAAGGGGACACACTAGGTCAGATATATCCTTTTTCTATCAACCCTTGCAACTGTAGTTTGAGTTCCACCAACTCTGGTGCACTCATGCAATAAGGGCATTTTGAAGCCGAAATTGATCATGGTGTTAGTTCTATGGAAAAGTCTAGGTCTCACTTCGGAGGTAATCTATGGATTTCCTCAAGGAATATGTCACATACCCCAATTTTGTAAATAATGTTAATTGTTTTAATTATATTCCCGAGACATTATGTTAAATTTAATGCTAAGTAGGAACTGATGACTCAGCAGAGTCAACAGAAGTGGAATATAATTCAGAATATTTCATTGCTAATAAACAAATTGTGGAGACAACAGCATGGGAGAGCTGTTAAAAAGAGGTTACTGGTCAAACTGGTGGATGGAACTAGGTGGAAGGCAAAAGACAAGTGGAAACATCCTTAAACACTTCCTAAGTTGCAGGTGGCAACTTCCCTATATTTGGGGTCATGATCCCCCAAGAAAGTGGGATCAGAGCAGGTGGCTCATTAAATGACAGTTAACCCGAAAAAGACCTAGGCAATATTTTAAAAGTACTCAATGAAGAGAGCTTAGGCTGCTCAGATATTTTCCAGAGAGAATTCATTCAGGAGAATGTTATTCAGGAAATTCATTAAGGGAAAAGGGAAAAACAGTAAGGAAGTTGTTTTGAGAGGAATGCTGCAGTAACTTGGTTATTTACAACTTTTTAGCTGGGAGAACTTATTGATAAATTCTGAGTTAATACTAAGTTTGAAGACTGGTATCTGACTTTGCTGCACCTAGTTCCAGCCAGGGAGACCAGAGCAAGCTTGGGGGTCCTGAGGAGTCGCTGTATGAGCGCTCTCCAGGAGTTGGTAGGGAGGAACGGCCTCCCATTGCTGTTGTTGTCCCAGTTCCAAACAGGTTCTGTCACTTATCTATTTATGTTTTAATGAATGTGAATGAATGAATGTTATGCTTATGTTATGTGACAGAAGATTTAGCTAGTTTAGTAAAGTAAATGTTAGTTTATCTATAATTGAATTTAGTTTGAGTAAAGATAAAGACCCACTGTGTTTTTCCACATCTGGGTTCACCAAACCGTACTCCAGCGCAGGGGTAGAATTATAGAAAGATGTTATGATGATAATATAGAATAGAATGATAGTAAACTTATAAAGTAGTATTTTTCTGTACAGTTCTTGTTATTTAGTTATATTCAGTAACCTAAAGTGCTTCATAGATCTACAGTATATTTTATTTCAATCCTAATGACTGTTTTATCTGAAAATTAAATGGAAAAACAGAACATCTATATTTCGAATTCATTCTACAGGTATTTCTGTTCTTAGTAGGATTCTTTTACAAAAGAATAAATATAAAGGCACATAGGTTATTCACTTATATTATGTTTTCTCAAGTTATTTATATAACAAAATAGTTTTTAATTCGAAAAATATCAACAGGAGAAAATACTAACTATGCAGTAATCAAATTAGTTCTGGTATGAATTAATAATATATTGTTAACTAGTTAAGTAAAATAAGATAATATAGAACATAGGAAATGTACGAACACAGTAGTTAAATAATAGTTTATGTTATGTTTATAACTAAACAAGAATATAGTTATTAAATATAATATGTATAATACAGCTTTATTATACATTCAATGAAGCAAAGTATTAGATTATAATTTAAAAAAAACAATAACTAGAACTGAACTTATATAAAAGAATTGTTCTTACAGATACCCTTATTACTGTAAAGTAAACACCAGGTTATTATATGATTCAAGATAATAATTATATAATAACAACTACAACATTATCAATTAAAATAACTGAGTATCCATGAGTAGAAGAACAATATTATTTTGTTTATTATATGTACTGCATAGACAAAGTATGCAAGTAAATATTTATTTATAGCCGAGCCCAATATCATCAACTTAATACCAGTAAATAAGAAATTAAATACATTTCGGTATGGTACTGTAAGCACAATTAACCAAAAAGTACTGTTAAATAACTTAGGTTCAAGTTAGGGTTTTAACCCTGTAAGTGCAAAAGAGAAACTAACAGGTTGTAAAGTCGAGGGCTTCAAACCCCTTGTTTTCCATAAGTATTTCTTTAACTTAAATATCATACACAGTTAATCCAAGCAAAAGTCTGAAAGACTTCTTAAGCTACGGCTTTTCCAAACAAAGCTAAATCATAGTTACGGCCTGAGCTAGAGTCTTCTTACACGGCTCAAAGGCCTCATTAACTACAAGGAAAAACAACGAAAGAAAGTAACGAGCAAACTAAAACCCCCAAGGGTGACAGACTTCCCAATGAAATATTTTGTTCCAGAAGGACCAAGCAAATAGTAACAACCATGGTTAAAAACCAGGCTTACCTTAAACCCTGAACCGCTGTTGTATTTCCGCACAACCAAATGAAGGAAGGGGTCAACCTGTAACATGAGTTATCCATTTAAAAACTGTTAGAAGCAACTCTATGTATGCTAAAAACAAATTAATGAATAAAATTAAGAGCTATCAATCCTCTTACCAGAATTTTTTGAGTAAGCGTGGCCACCAACGAACTGAGAAGCACCCACGAACCCTTCTGCAGAAAGGGAGGAAGGGTTAACTGCGCAGCACACTTTTAACACTTACGAGGGAGCAAGAAGTTGCAGTCGAGGGTTTGGAAAAGGCAACGGTGAGGGAGAATAACCCTAAGAATTCTCATCAGTTTTGGTCAAAAGAAAACCAATCATTGTCACCATAACACTGGCAGAGGACGATTCTTCAGGGAAGGACAACGATGGAGAGGCTGTCATACAGCATTTAGCGACAGTGCCATGAGGAGAAATCGCAGCAGAGCAGAAGCTACCCGAAGGCAAGGGAAGAATGACAGAGCTAGGGTTAAACTGCGGCCTTTTAACATTCAAATTCATGGACTGGGTTGTGCCACGTTATCACGTAGATTTTTCATGCAGCCCGGGTCACTTTTGTATAGTCCAGGATTCCACAAATGATTTCTAATCATTTTGTTGTCTATCCTTAGTCCACGCATATCATTTTGCACGTACCATGAACCTACATTATAATGTCATCACAAAATCTTGGTTAATAACCATCAAGGGTATGGAGATTGATACGACCCTTACGATTATAATCTTAAATTATTTTATAATTTGCATAGTGGCTTGTAATATAACTTATACCCTTGCATTTTCCTTTCCTTAGTGTGATGCTATCATCGAACAATTCTATTCATGAGAATGGCAAGGTTCTTAAGGAGTATCACTTAAGAGACAAGGATAATAGTATATCTCTTAGTAAATGAGTAACCAAAGTAGACTTATACTTAACCAAGTTTATTTTGCTCATACAAAGGAGTTAAAGAAGCCATTATGGTAAAAGAGGATAGAAGTTAAACTTAGAGATAGTCCATAGGCTTGTTAAGTATAAAAACTTATACTATGACTTAATTTATTATAATTTTGGCTATTGTTCTTTAATGCCAATCTATTAATGGTTTAAAACTAGAATATTACTAAGTCATGAAAGACAGTATCTTTAAATACATACTCTAACTGTATTAAGTAATTCAATATTATAGTAGTTACTTACATTAAATGATGTAGTATGGAACTAGTAGGTTTGTATGAAAAGTTGTTAGGTCCCTAAAGATATGAAGGTTCTTTTGAGAGTGTAATTACCTTAACTTAGGAGGTTAACAGTAAGAATGGATTCACAAGTTCCTTAACACTGTGTAGTATACCTTTTCAGTCATGACTTAGTTAGTGAAGTGGACAACTAAAAGTAGATTTTGATCTTACTTTTCTACTTGTAAGGAATTAATTAAAGTATTAGATCATACTTTTGATAACCATGTTAGATGTGAAACATTTCTTTAATCTTTTGAGGATTAGGACATACTGTGACTAGAAAGAAAATAGTTGCAATCATCATTGTTGAATTAAATTCTATCCCTCAAGAAGTGAAAGATTGGAAACAGTGAAGTAATTATACCTTGTTTACTGGAATTTTGTTTAAGTATCTATTCCTTAATGAGACCACTATTTACGACTTTTCTTTAATCAAA
Source organism: Pseudotsuga menziesii (assembly GCA_001517045.1). Taxonomy (NCBI): domain Eukaryota; kingdom Viridiplantae; phylum Streptophyta; class Pinopsida; order Pinales; family Pinaceae; genus Pseudotsuga; species Pseudotsuga menziesii. Next base: position 368,330 of record LPNX010798683.1, read on the forward strand.
TGCTTTAAAAAAAATTTAAGCAACGCCCAAAGCTTCTTACCTGTAGTTTGTAAAAGCAAGAAGAACTTTCTGCATTAGCTCGGAAAGCTAAGTAAGCCCAGTTTTTACTTGACAGTCTCTTTTGAATGGTCGCAAAAAGAACAAAATCAGTAAACTGAAAAGAACCGTTCTACTGCCAAACATAACCAGCAATTTAATAAATTTCGATAACAGATAACTAATCAAACAATTAATGACTGCATTTATTGAAATTAAATGTATTTAAAAAAAAATTAATTTTCTTGAAATTTTGGGTTGTGACAGAATACATCCTTGAATTCTACAAGAACTGGGAATTCCTCTATGTGCTTATCTCTCTCTCATCCTCTATTTCTCGGATATTTACTACAAATAGATTGCAGCCTTTTGTAATGCACTTATTTGCTTGTAAGGTAGATATTTTCCTTATCGAAACTTTCTTTGGTACGCCTTGAATCTTCACTTGATTCCCTTGTCTATATATACACAAGGTTGAATTGTGTAAGCAATAAAGCATGACATGATGATGTTCCAGCCAGTCCATGCCAATAAGTATATCATATGATCCTAAAGGTAGGATGTTCATGTTTACTTTTCGTAGGATAACCATTTAGGTTTACCTCATAATATTTAACTATTTTCGAAACTTTTCGTTTCGTACCTGTGGCTAATTGCACCGGCTAAGTTTTATCATGTTTTTCTTTGCCTGGTTTACACACATAAACAATTTTAGGTGATACATAACTCCAGAAATCACTGGGGTCAATCAATATTGAAATAGAAGTGTTCCAGATCTTACCTTCTATCTCAACCATGGTAGCCTGATGGTCTTCATGTCGGCCATGCAAGGCTGCATGAATCCATGGTGTTCCAGCTATGTCCTCTATCGTTGGTTCTTCTTATAAGTTGTGCAAGATCCCATTCATATTTTTCTTACAATCTCAGGCATAATGAGGCCCACTGCATTTCTAGCATTTGATATGTAGCAAAGTAGCATTGGCTCCCTCAACTGCTACTATCTTGTTAACATTTGGATCTGGTACATATGGATTTGAACCTTATTTGTTGAATTTCTTGTTCACTGGAAAACTGTTGTTCTATTTCTTGTACGGGGGTGCGTTAAAACCCGGTTTGTGGTTGTCAAAGAAGTTCTTAGACTTGTCTTTGTTTTTTTTTATGTTATCTTACCTTAGTTGTCCATGCTCATAGTAGATCCTAGCTTTGTACAATGTGGTATCCAAAGTTTTAGGCATGTCAAACTAAATCCTTTCTCGAAAGTTGGGAGAAAGACATCCTAAAAACTGTTCGGTCTTTACCTTTTTATCCTTTATGTATGGTACATAATGTAACAGATCTAGAAATCTGTTAATAAAATCATCCATAGTCATGGATCCCATACGTAACTCATGAAACTCTTTCACCTTCCTGTCGAAGAATCTTTCCAACCTAAATTTTTCTTGGAAGATCTTGCGGAATTTACTCCATCGTATTTTTGTTACATCATCTTTCTTGATATGTTTCAATTCATTCTTCCATCTCGTGCTTTTCCGTTTAAATTATAGATGGCCAGTAGATCCTTCATTTCACTAGAGTATTTATGAACTCAGAAATATTTTCTCATACCCAATAGCCATTCTTCATATTTCTCCACTGAGTTCACCCCTCCTTCATAGGTTGGGGCTCTTATCTTTCTAAACTCCCCCTGGAGATTGTCATCACTTCTTTGTTTCTTTCTGCATGGAGAAAGAGAGTCCTCACTGGAAGGACTCTGATATTCTCCTTCTGGAGGTTCAGGGGTATGTTCATCTTTTCCTTCTTCTCTTGGGCTGCTGGCATGTTTATGATAAGGTTCCTTCTTGAACATGTTTGTGGAATGAGTGGGTTTCCCCTGCGGGCTTCCTCCCATCATATTTTGCAGCAATGCTTCATTGATTGCTTGTTGTTCGTTTCTTTCATTCATATTGTCATCTTTGAAACTTTGCAAGTATGCTTGAAGAATTTGTATGGTTTTCATAATATCATAATTCAGTTCCACCACCAGATCTGCAACCTGGGTGTGGGTATTCAATTTCCCTTACCAGCTGTTATCTTCTTCGGTGTTCATGATCTGAACAGTTCTGTAAAAATTCCTGAAATTGCAAATTTTTAATACAGGAAAAACTTTTGTTAGTTTAACAAAATTTTAAAACATACTTTATTTTCCTTGCAATGAATGTTTGGTATTCCCATCAGGTCTCTTAGTGTTGAAACTGGGCTCTGATACCACTTGTAATGTCCCCAAAAATTGAAAATATTTTTTTTTTTATTAGGCTAGTCAAAACTAACTATGTTGGACATTAATTGAACTTTGCAGAATGTGTCGTACTCTGATTGTATTGTTATTTTGTCATAAGTTATTCTTACGTCCTACTTCCATATTCTCGATGGAGTTATTATTATGTTACTTGCGTTGTCGTGATGTTGCTAATGTTTGTACTATGGTTAAGAATTGATGTGTAAGTTAGTTATTTTCTTGCGTACTTCATTGTTATTAACATGTGCTTACTATCGTATACAAGATTCTAACTTGACTTTGTTAATGGATAAAGGGGTGGAGTGGGGGGACTAGTTTCCCTTGTAACCACCTAAGAGGTAACACTATCTACTTGTCACATCAGGCTTCCTTACTTCTATCAAACAAATGCATTCTTGTCCCATTTATGTGCAGGTATACTTAGCAATGAAAAATTGTTTATAAAGCTTAAAGGACATTGCTGATCGTTTGGTTACTAGTGCTCGCATTTGCAGCTCTATCCTAGTGACCTTCACTGATTTTTATTATTTATCATTATGGTCTTTATGATAGTGACAGGTCACTACTACACCTATTACTTGCATGACAAAAACTTGTTATTTATGTGACACTTATTTATCATGGTGTAAATGTTTAAGACTCGATTAAGTCCTATCATATTCTTACTATATGGTTGTAATATTGGTAATATAATACAATTGCAAAAACCTTAGCTTAAAATTTTCCATGGAATATTTCATATGCCATGGAATTAGGGCTTAAATCCTAAGTTATTCGATGCATGTATCGGTTTATGTAATTCGAAATGGTTTAAGTGTTTAAGTTGATTTAGGTGGCAAGTTGTAATATAGTCCATGGACTATACGATTATGGGTCTGGTGGGAATTAATGGGGGCCAGGGTAGCAGTATCAATGCACCTTGGGAGATGGGGTGACCAAGCTTAGGGCTTGGCCCAAGAATTAGTTTTACATTTCACACCATTGCTTCTTGCTCTTTTCTCCTGCTTGACATGAAGGAAGGTGAATACGTTTGTTTATCTGACATGCATGTGGGTGTCTTGTTTCATTACCATCATCGTTGACTTGGAAATCGATATAGTGCATACTTCTCACAACATGGCTCTATTCTATTGTAGGGTTGCAGGGGTGGTGAGAAAAGGAGTGGTTCGTAGCTTGTGGGAAAGGTCATGGGAAAAGCCATGCTCCTTCGTTAAGCCCACTATGGAAGTATTTACTTGTCCCCTCTTAGCTTTGTGGTTATGACAGAGATTGTTGCTCGTTGAGGGTTTGGATTTCTTGCCTCTAGTTTCTAATGGATGCGTTTCTAGGTTGGGGGTTTGACTATATCTTAAGATATCTTTATTTTGTAATTTCGATAGGCTTGGGGTTTTGTTTGTTGGGGTTTTTGATATCCTTCAAGTCTGAGCTTGAAATGTAATGGGGTTTATTTAGATGGTAATTTATGTGCAGCGAAGAGAGCCTGGGTAAACTCTTGACAAGTTCTGTGTATTTTGTAATGAGTATTTTGATTAGGTTATATTTAATGAGAAGCACCATTGCTTGTAATGGTGCAATGGCCGAAGGTAATGACTATGTAAACTCATTAATGGTTTTATAAAGACTTTGTTTAAATATATATTTTGTGTCATTTTATAGGTTTATTATTTTGTGGACTATGTGTATTTTGCATTCATTGTATGCATTGGTTGTATGGATGAAAAATGGGTGACAGAGTTATGGCTTGGGGCCATGCTATATGGCATTGGAATTTCCCACCCTTGTAGCTATGATAGCATAATTACTCTTTATGATTTTTTTTGTGTAATATGATATGGGGGTTGTCTATGGTGTATCCCTCCGACTAGCAACCGTCGCTGTTGGTAAACATTGACAGGGTTGAATATTTGGAATTGTTGATTGTTATATTGAGTTGGATTTGTAAAAGGTCAAGCGCCATAGATTACAGCGTGTATAATTCTATTTGAGCATTTCGACCATAGTGTAGAGAGTTTATATTTTAATGGCAGCCTGTGTATAAAGAAATTAGTGTGGCTTTGTAAAATATTAGTAGATCCTACAGGATTCGATCCTGGTTCATTTACTACGATGAGGGTTTATTATGTATGGATACGATTTGGGGATTTCATGCCCACAGGAATCGATCCTATGACCTCCGTGTCATTACATTTTTTTTAATGATCACTATAAATGATATTTGGTTTTTAACGGATTACTGTAAATGTTATTACGTTTGTTTGTAAATGATCTTGTAGTTGATATTATACTTGATTTTTATTATGTAGGAACTTTTGTTTATGGCATACGATTTATGATATGATTCATTGTTATTTAAGGGTTTGATTTGTCTAGTTCGCAAGGGTTTGTTTATGTAGATAATTGGTATAATGTATTATGATATCGTGAACCATTAGATGGTCTCGATACTTGGACTGTTGATTTGATTTATGATGATGTTTATTTTAAAGAAGAATGATAATGTTTATGCATACCCTGAGAGATATTAGTTGACTTTTATACTTTGAATTTATGATTTATTCTATGATTTATTCTTAGATAAAGAAGTATTACTTAATTTGATTATGGTTTTGTTTATACACGATACTATATAATGCTTTGTATAATAGGTTCTATTTTTAGTTAACTGTGTTTTATGTTTATATTATGTTTGAAGCTTAATTATGAACTAGTCTTTTATTTATAAACATGGCTCTGCTGACAATATGAAATCTGTTAGTAGAGTACATAGGTAAATTAACAACTAGGTACTTATTAGAAATAATTCCTAGGCTATAAGAAAACAAGGTTTAAGCTGTAAAAACAGTACATAAGTAAAACTGAAAGTACAAAACCCTTGATAAATATTTAAACGAGATTTAAATTACATCCTAGGGTTTATAATGAAAAATGTAAACCCTAAAAGAATATGTCACGGGAGCAAAGGTACATAGGGTTACAAAATATAATATAAATACTTTCATAATCTAGCGAGCCCTTATTCTAGAAAATGAAATAGGCAGCCAAGAATGTCATACCTGAAAATTGAAGCTCTTCTAATGGCTGAAACCTGCACACTCAATTACCTAGCATTAACAATTCATAGGAAAATATAACCTCTGTATAGATGATTGAATCACTTGGGAACTACCACGTTCCACCAAACCATGACCCGAAACCGTTACTGGTTTCAACCCAGATACCCCTGATCTGGTTCCAACATGCAAGTAGCTTAGAGCTCCTAAGGTAAAGCTTCCCTAACTGGTATATCAGGTCTAGATCAGTTCTCCTTCTTCTTCTAAGGAAAATTTTCTCCTAGAACTCTCTTTAGAATAATGAGGTAGAATAATGACTCCAAAAATATGTAAGAAATCGCCAAGCCTCTCTTTGGCTTGGGACTTTATAGGCAGACTTTTCAGTCAAAGGGGTAGTTAAATCAAGAATCATTTCATTTCTTGATTTAACCCTTTTTTATTTAATTTATTACTTTTAATATTTTAACTTATGAATTTTTAACTAGTTCCCAGTTGGACTTTTATAGGTATTATAATATTTAATTTTCTCTTAGTAATAATAATAGTAGATGGAACTTTTCCTTCTTTCTTACATTATTAATATTATTACTATGTGTACACTTTATACATGCTCTATATAAAATATATAATAATATATTATTTGTTAACATTTGTCTTAGGGTATCACATATTGTGATCCATACACATATGACACTTTCTTCATTAAGGTCATCAGGTAGATGGTTAGGTCTATTAGGCTAGGAAACTCTAAACATCCTTGGATGTTGGATTCCCTCGTATAACATGGTAGTTCTTTGGTACTTGATGAGAATACATAAATTCAAAATTTAATTTAATCACTTATAAATAAGTCAGATGAGATCAATATTTTTCTCGAGTCGTTTTCACTCAGTTATCATTAATTCATTTTAGTAACTCCTAGCGCTTGCGAGAGCCCATATTCAATGCTAAAAACAGGGAGTTGCAAACTTAGTGCAATTCCAGAGATCTTCACTCGACACTAATGCTAGGATGTACTTGTAGGATACACTTAGGGATACAATGGCCAAGGATCCGATGTTCCATAGCTTATGCTCAACATCAACATGGAAGGATCCAGGGCTTATTCCCAACACTTCCATTATCTTTTCATGTGTTCCAGAGCTTCACCCTCAACACAAATGTCTCAAACTCATGTGCTCGAGAGCTTCTTGCTCAACAAAAATACAAGTACTCATGTGCTTCAAAGCTTCTTTCTCAACACAAACATGAATTTACCCATGTGATCCAGAGCTCCTCGCTCAACACAAAACATCTCATCAATCATGTGCTTCAGGTTCCATGCCCAACACAAGCAAACATATATCTATATCTATATATATATATCACTGATGCAATTAGCTTATGCCTAGTATATCAAACAAATAATCATGCTCATATGTAGTGGGGTCTTTGACCCAGTATATCAAAATAAAACATCAAGGTAACATCATAATCAATGGGGCTCAGGCCCATAAGTGTTAGGTCCAAAATTTGGGATATTACATGCGTACTGGTACAAGGTCAGGGTTTGATCAGGGTGGCTATTTGATGCACAATGCCATGGAATATTGGGGCATTGTCTTTGCTAAGTTTGACATTTCTCTATCTCATATTGTGTCTTTTTCACGATTCGAGGCCTGGGTTAAGCCTCAGGGTGGTGTTATTTTGATTATTCTTGGAATTTCTCACCGGTCTATCAGTCTGCAAGTCATTGATCTTTTCATAGGTTTTCATGACGTGGGAAGCTCCCACCACCTCGCTCTCTTTCTGCACAAATTTTGGCCCTCTCTGTCCATCCTAGGCCTCTGGCTGATAAACATGTCTAGGAAAATAGGAACTCCTCGACGTTCCAACACAGGTAGAGGGAAATCCCAAAGAGGGTTTAGTGTGTAGAATGAAGAAGAGTATGAAAATCATATCACCAAATCGGCCTGCATCCTTCTCGATGACTAGGAAGGCAAGTTGTTGAACCCGTGACTCGCTTCTATGTAGGGTGGTAGCCAAATCAACCATTACTTCCTTGTTAAAAACACACTAGGAAATATCATGGAAGATATGCTCAATAATTGGTCAGAAGTGTGTGATACTATTCTTGCTGTGAAAAAAATAATGGAAATGGATGCTCAGCTCACTAGTTTGGACAACAAATTCGCATGGAATTTCATGGAAGAAAAAGCTAGGCATGTTGGCCTCATAAACAGTGGCAACAGGAGTGCAACTGGGGGTAGTTTGCAGGACACCAACACGGTTCCAGCTCCACAGGTCCCTTCTTTCCCCATTCCTTCCACTGTGGAACCTCTGTTCAAATGGATGAAGGAAGTCAATGGCCTGAGCACTGAGCCTCCACAAACTACTTTGGAAACTACTACCAACATGACCAATATTTTGTAGGAAGAAGGATAGGGATGCCCCATCATTGAGGAAACCTTGCCCTCTTGAAGCATGCTCAAAACATCTACAGAAACGAACTATCGTTTCAGGTTTTTTTGTTCTCATTGTCTAGTTTGGTATCTCTCTTTTTATTTCTTAAAATGAACTCTGTGATTAAGTGAAATACTGGTGAGTATGATAGTCCTACATTCTTGAACAGTTTCAATAACAATTTTCTAAGACGACCCTTCACCACCTGAGACTGCCTTTGGTCAAGGATTTTTTTGTACACCTTTTTTTTGTAAATTAATAGAATTTTGAAGCATTACAAAAAAAGAATTATTTGAGTCTTAGATTCTCTCTAAGATCGCTTCCATTCTTATCAAAATGGAAAACTGAATTTATCAGGATTTAGTCAAATGTTTCAGTTTGTGTTTGAAAATCCAACTCGTGAAATTTCTTAGTTAATTTAGTTTTTTGGTGGAAAATGTGTGTTGGAGAGAAAATTATGGTTGCAATTATTTTTTTGTTTATTAATTAGTATGCAGTATCACACCTAGACATAAATGTTTTGTTTATAGTATACACATGCATGTTTTTCTATTTTAAATTTTGTAAAAGGGTATGAGATCTATATTAAGAAAAACGAATTTGTAAATAGTCATTACACCCAGGTGACCATATAGCTCGAGTGGAAGATATGTGTTTCATATGTATTTGCACCTATGATATTTTTATTCCTATCTGCAAATTTACAGATTCAGGATTAAGATAAACCCATGATATTTTACAAACCAGGTCAGTTGGGGTGATCATTTAACTATTGTTTACACTTGTAACATTTTATTGAGTATAGATGGTGCAATAAGTATATAAAATATTAAGTCTGGACACTATCCTAGATCCATCTTAACCTAGGTTCGATCCATCCAAGCTTGAGAATGCATATGTCGCTCACCATGTTTGCAATCATATATTTGTGTGACTGTTGGAAATCCAATGATGCTTAAAAGAACAACTGATGACCGTATGTGTTTTGTGGGTCAAGGGGGAGAAAATATGGAGGATCCTTCAATTATGTCTATGTTCTTATTTCTCCTCACTAGATTATACTTAGGGTATGTTGAATCTTCCATAATAAAAAATTAAAATGCAAAATATTTCGAGAAAAAGTATTATCTTTTTATTTTACCTATAACCCAAAACCAAAGCACTTTAAGTTGAATTTAAATCATATTGAAACATTGAAGAGATTCATGTCACTGACCTACAATTCCTACCTAAAACAATAATTATATAGTACTAACTCCATGCCATTTATATGAGGCTTGATGCAAATAAGTGGCCCCTCCTCCCTGAGCGTGGCTCGCATTGCCTCAAGAATAATTCCATTGATTCAATTATTTCAAGATGTGAATTTTTTTAACCATGGGAACTTAGAAACCTCCTAAGAGTATATTCAACAATCCGCAAGCCACATATATGAATAACGCATAGGTAATCCTAGGTCAATACTTCACATCAAGAGGATTCCTACCCTTTTAGGTTCACTATGGTGGGTTAATATGTGCAACCCTACCCCACGCCAAAATTGAACATGTAACCTCCCTAAAGATAATACATGTTCTTAAACATTGGGCCCACTCAACTGCATTTTTTTAATGTTTGAAGGATGTGGGGCATGTTCTATATGTGGCATGTTATGTAAATAAACAAGCTCTCAATTCCTTCACATATGTAATAACAAATGTCGAAGCCTTCAGACCCAAGTTCAATTTGTTGCTCTAGTTGATAGGGAAAAAGGGAAGTGAACTTCAGTTAAATGCCATTATTATAATTTTTCTTTATTTGGTAAGGGATATTTCCCCACTTTCAAGTCACATCATAAGAAGCTTCATGAAGGGGAAAATCAAATATTTCCTCCCATTTCAACACCTTCAAAACGAGCATATCATCGTGCCTAAAGCTTCTATCCCCAATACGAAACCTCCTCATCTCCAACATGGGAAATCCAGAGAAGGTTGTAGGGTTTATTGTCAATCTCCATAGGAGCAATGATAATTAATAGCAACAAGAATAGAAGAGTTAGGAAGCGGTGCCTCTCTCATTATTCTTCCCCTTCCTTTTTTAATTTCATCATTACTCTCTCTATAGCAAGAGACAGTGGCAGCAACAGGTCCCTATATTTCCCATACAACATTATCATTGTTGTTACACCAATGAGGAAGGTTTGTAAAGTATTATCACTTGAAGAAATGTGTCAAGTAGATAGTATATGTGCAAGTAAATTTGACCAAGATGACGATGGTGATGGAAATGGTTGCTAAGAATGGCAAACCCATTACAGATATCAAACAAAGGCGACCAATATATTCCATGGCAAGTTCAATGTGGAGCAAAAAAGCATATTTTTTAAATGCAAGAATGAAAAAAATAATTCATGCGATCGTGTTCTATCCTCTAGATGAAGTATCTAGAATTGGAAGCCTCACTTTCAACGATTCAAGACCTTCTAGCAAGAGTGATCAACGTCCTCCCTTTAAATGATTCAATACCTTCTAGCAAGAGTGATCAACGTCCCCCCTTTCAATGATTCAAGACCTTCTAGCAAGAATGATCAACATCACCAACTTCCCTAGTGAGTAAAAGTTATTAGTAGTCCCTTCCCAGTAGGAATTCCAGGTGACTCTCAGGGAGAGACTGACTATGTTGGTCAGTAGCCAGCACTCAGTTAGGATTTTAATTAGAAAAAGGCATCTCTTGGTTAATATTTTAATCATACTTATGTTTTCATGTCCTGCAAGTTTAGCCATTTATTGAGACATTTTATCAAACAATAATCGTGCAAGTTTTGGAGTGAAAACTCATCTTTGTTTGAAATTCAATGCGTCTCATATGCTTAAACTATATCTATTTTTCAACTTAGTAGTAGCTTCCCTTTGGACTGTAATGGATGGTATACACACAAGGCCACAGTTTGTTTCTTGATAAACAAATACTTGGGTTTTTTTAACATTTCTTGCCAATCAATAGATTTCCTTCATCTGCAAGACTCATTAATTAGATTTAGAAGTAGTGCTTCCAACTTGGAAACCTAGACTTATCATGGGATATATATTCTTCAATAGGATCATCAAATTTCCTACAAATGGCATCTTAACAAAATGGGGCTTTCTCAAAACCCACAACTTGCAAATCCAATATATTTACAACTATCCAAATTTTCCCAAAATGTTAACATATATAACCATCATAAGTTCATTTTTAAGTAGTCTTTCCTTTTATACCCTTCTATGGAAATTGTTATGAAAACCAACATTGTACCTGCTTTATTTGTGATTCCCACTCCAAGTATGTAATTCCAACCTGTAGCAATCTAAACTTGTCCCTTCCTAAATGAAACTAGCGTCCCCCAAGTTTAGATCTGTTAAAGTGGCAGATATTCCCAGTTTTTTTTTCCTATCTAGGAGAGTGAACTTGCATTGGTTGCATCTCCTTGAATTTTGAATGTGGGATGAAATATAGATCTATAATATCTTGAGAGGTCACTTTTAGATGAATCAGGGTTCACTTCAAGTGATGAATCATATAGATTACCCCTCCCAGTGTAGAAGCATATGGTTTTGGATCTAGTTGTAGTAGTAAAAGAAAACATGCTCGTGTACAAACACACACACATTTATATATAAAATGTACAGGTCACAAGGGATTCAGAACTATAGGTTTTTAGTTTTAATTATTGAGGGAATATCATGAGTTCTACTTGGTTATACTTTTTGTTCACTAATGTAATAGCTCCCCCAAATTATCTTATTATACTAAGAATTGCAGAAGGTAAATTTGAATGGTATAGAAGTAGACACTGCACTTCAACCTTGCTTGTAGTGTCCCTACTGAAAGAATCTTGGGAAAATTGTGATTTCTTGGTGAGAGAGGTTATTTTGACTAAATGACTTGAATAATCCAAGTTTTACTACTTTCTGTAGAAAGATTATTTAAAAAAGTACCTAGAGTGGAATTTTTGAAACTTGTATTTGATCCAATTTGTTGGGTTCTATTATAATATTCCATAGTGGTTGAACTAATTTTGGGTTATATACAGTACTGAGATCTCTCATGGAAGAAGAGAATTGAAATGAGAGGTGCGGTGTTACTAAAGAATGTCTCATTTTGTTTCACATGTATCATATTTGCCGGAGGCTCTTGCTGACTGGTACCCCAATTCAAAATAGTATTCAGGAACTGTGGGCCCTACTCAACTTCTTGCTTCCAAGCATATTTAACTCTGTCCAAAATTTTTAGGACTAGTTCAATGCACCATTTGTAGATTGCTGTGATTTTTTTCTTACAGAAGAGGAGGAAATCCTTGTCATCCATCTCCTGCATCATGTAAGTAATTACATTGCAGGATGTTGAAGGTAAATAATAAAATAGGCTCTTTCATAATAGACTATTTTTCTCTATTTAACCTAGTAACTATTGGCGGGACTATTATAGAATGATTGGATTCTGATGGATTTTAGAGCCTTAACTATTATGTGGTTTGATGCTTCATGTTTATAAATTCTAATCATGCATGTTGTCTCTTTTGGCTCAGGTTATAAGGCCATTTCTACTAAGAAGGAAAAAATATGAGGTGGAGAAATACTTTCCTAGTAAAATTCAAGTGACCTTGAAATGTGATTTGTCAACGTGGCTGAAAGTGTACTATCAACAGGTCATTGAGAGTGGGAGAGTTGGATTAGAATCTGGTGAGTGATTTAACTTGGGGATATTCTTAAATTTTAATGTTGTTATGGAGAAAGATAGATGATTTGAGTCTTGAATTTTGGCTCTATTTTTGCCTATTTGCACTATTATGGTGTTATTGTGTGACTAACTATTGTTTTTCTATAGAAATAATTTCATTAAGCATGATTGCAAAAGGAATTTTTTTTTCCATCTTCCCTGTAAATATTTCTAGGATTTCAATTTTAGTTTTTGGATTTTACATGTTAATTCTTTGTAAGAAATTTGTATGCTATTTGATATGATGGTTACTACAAGTGTTCCCTGTCAAAGTACTGAGAAACACATGTAACTTGAGTTGTACATGAGATGTATTTTCTTTGGTTTCTTATTAATTGTACTTAGCCACAATTTTTTTATCACATTGTGTCATTATTGTCGCATTGATTCTCCTATGTTTTCCTACAACTCTACTCCTTGATTTTCTTGGTATCATTTTCATCACATCCTATGCTATACAGATATTGCATGTATCAAATTTCTGATTTCTTTTTACTTGGCTTAATAGAATGGTTAGTTTTGAGTACTTTCTTGCTTCATTATCCTGCCAAGTGTCTCATATTGGTTTTTATGCTGAAAATCATTGTTCCATGCTAATTATGTTGTTGGTTGCATTCTAGTACTTGGTCAATGATCAATCAATGCTCATCTATTGGAAATATGTGTTGAGTGATTATTTCTTTCAAAGTATTAAAAAATTATTGTGACCATGCACAAAATTTTATGATGACAACACAAACTAAGATATACTAGACAAGAAAATTAGAGGTAGATGGAGAGTTAGCTTGAAATGTGTTGAATGATTGGCTTTCAGACCTAGAGAACATAGCACACACGAGCCTTTGTAAATGAGAATTTGAAACGAATGAAAAGAAAATAATCTTTGTAAAAGATAGGTTGAAATGAATGAAAGAAAATTGCAGCAAATGTGTTTCATAATTCAAGTAACCTTCCTTATTGATTAAAAGTAATAAAAAGATTAACAACTTTTGGTGGTTGTAGCCCCTGGTTGCGTTGAACCATGTATATTGGTGTGTCTCTCTTGTAGTTATATCTTATGTGTGCTAATCTTTTCTTGCTGATAGAATACTCATTTCTTAGTTTTTATGTATTGAAATTAGAGGAAATTTCAACTCAAAATGGGCCTCCTAAAATGAACTAATAAAATAATAGTTAAAATAATTAAATAATATTTATTAATTTTGGAGGAAGAAAAGAAAAAAAATACTTTTTGTTTGTATTTTTGACATATCTCTCCGTGTTTTTACTCAAATTTCGATCGGGAGAGCTCGTTGGATGCAGAATTAAATTTTGCATCCAACGAGTACCCACTCGGCATAGTTTTGACGGACCTCGCTACCCCAAAAACAAGAAATACCTGAAAAAATGGAATGATGACATCATCATTCCATTTTTTTAGGTATTTCTTGTTTTTGGGGTAGCGGGGTCCATCAAAAGTATGCCGAGTGGATACTCGTTGGATGCGGAATTTAATTCCGCATCCAAAGAGCTCTCTCGATCGAAATTTGAGTAAAAACACGGGGATATATGTCAAAAATACAAACAAAAAAGTAGTTTTTTTTATGATACCTATCCCCAAATTTATATTAAAAAAGTGTTTAATACCTATACGGTATTTCAAATTTAAAGCAATTTCATTGGCTAACACATGATGACATGGAATTTGAATAAAAGTTAAAAGGCCCATTTTGAGTTGAAATTTCCTCTAATGTGGATTTTAGATGATGTGATCTACGATTAAATGTTAAGAAGTTGCGCTAGAGAAGCATACGATTTTTCATGTTATAAAGAGATAAATTTGATAAGGATTTTGATGTTAGTGTACATATGTTATAATAGTGTATCAAATTTAACATCCTTCTATGTGTATGAATATAGAGTCAAAAAAATTATTACCTCATTTCTCTTAAAATTACTTGAGGAATTTGGGTGTGTTACAAATGGTAATAGAGCAGGTTTACGACACATGAAGCTAATGGACTCACTTCATACAGATATGTTCTGAACCTTATGAAGAATTGAGTGTTGGAATGTGATCATTTATGTTTACTTAGGGGCATGCATATTATAGAAAGAATATTTTTATGAATGTCAAAATACATGAACTAGTTCTCTTAGAGTGATATTCTTGAATGTATGAAGCTAGTTGCATAACTGAAATGAAAAAAATACATGCATGAAGAGTGAAGTTTTGTTGGAAGTTTGACAAGTTGATATGTTTTATTGGATATTTTTAATGATCTTTAGTATGAGAAAGAGACTATGTGTTAACATGTAATCAGTATGGGTTACTTCCATACACTTAGATACATTATAGTGGAAACTTTATACATATTGATCGTATTTTAGTGACAAGGTTTGTTACAGTTAAGATGTAGCTATACACCTAGATGCCTTACAAGGATAAGTGTAGTTATGTGACAAGGATAAATGCTAGAAGCTAAATCTGTGAGTATTATAATATGTAGAAGATACGTTCTTGGGACAAGTTTGTAAATTGAGGGAATAAATAAGTGACATTTTTAATTGTGTGAAGAGTTACTCTTTAATATTTAAAAGGGTAGGTACAATTAAATGACATGACCTTTTGACAATGTTTAATTTTAAGAGGATTATATTAAGGTTAAAAACTGATTAGTTGATCATGTTTAGCCAAGTAACTATAGAATGTTACCGGTGGGCCTTATAAAGATAAGGGACTTAAATCGTCCTATGTCATTATCATTAGAGTTATTCGAAATGTATTTTTATGTGTAAAGATAAAGAAAACATATGTAAGAGGATTAATACTTTATCAATGACCTAATATATCATGTAGACATCACTTCTAATGTACTTGCTTTGTTTTAAAGGTTGCTAGAAAAGAATACAATTGTACCTTAACAATGTTCTATCGTGTCATGTGCATAATGGTACTACCATTTTGGGTTTATCTGTATAGAGTTTTAAAAAAATAAAATTACCCCATTTCCCATAAGGAAAGTGGGTGTGTTACAAATAATTCATTGAAATTATGCTACAGAGGTTGAATGCATGGTATCAATATTTTGAGTGAGGTTGGAGAGGATACATGGTGAAGTAAAGTTAGAAGTAACACCAAAAGCTTATAGAAAATAAGGAATGCATTTTGATTAAAGTGCACATTAATGAAAGGTATATGCATGTGTAGTTACGACTAATTTGTCATGAAAGTAATGCTTTGATATTATGCAATTGACTAGTTTGTTGTATCAAGAGATTATGGACATCCTAAATAGCAACTTGCTATTATATTTTTTTGTTTGCTTTATGAGATTACGATGAAAATAATTTTTTCAAGAAGTTGTGACGAAAGTATGCAGATACTTAAGGTTGCAAGAAACAACACCAAAAGGGAAATCATTGAGATGATCGAAAGAAAATGGAGAATTTCTAGATGGAAATAGGTAACATATAGAATGTGAATGACTCATCAATTATTATGAAAGGTTAGAAAGATGTTTCATCTAATAAATTGATTGCATTTATGGAAAAATATTGTCCAGGTAACTTGATATGCTAAGAATATACTTTGTTAAAAGTTTTAAAATTTTCTATTGAAATACTTGAGTATGGTAATTGTAGAATTCTTTAAAATTATCACTTATGTATATGGCATGTTTGTGATAAGGCAATTGAATCATATATTTTTTTATTGGTTCATACATGCATAGATACTAGAAGTATCAAGTTATACATTGTGGTAATGTGTTGTTAACTCTTTTGAGCTGAACACAGGGGACACCTTGGGTTATAAGGTTCTTAAACTCTAAGAAACTTTCCTACACTAAACAGACCCCTTTAAAACACAATATATAGAATTTAACTAACTAATAAAAAGGGAAGAAGGAATTGGATAGTAAAAGTGTGAATAAGCAAGACAAACTGATTTTGGTGATGAGTTTGTTGGGATCTAAAAATTATGATAAAAGTAGCAGAGAGATTTCAATGAACACCCTTGTGAGGTGTTTGGCTCTATTGAGCGCTCTATGATATTAAAGTCCTGAGAAAGAGATACAAGTGAGCACCCATAGGAGGTGTTAGGCTCTTAAGAAGAACTGCCAGAGATCACCTAGGTGAGGTGTTAGGTTCTGTAGCAATATATTTCATGATGTTAAGATTTAAGGATCATAGATATGTCGGCTTCCAGGTTCTATGTAGGAGATATGCCTCAGAGCTGTAAAAACATGATAAGGGGTATAATCCTTATATTGGATGAATATTATATATGCAGATTGAGGAGGCTTGCACGTTAACTTGTGGTTCTATGAAGATATGCCCTTCATGTATGTATGCATGCCAAAACTCATGAAATAATATTTTAGCCAATAAGTGCTTATCAATGCCATACAAAGGGTATTCGTGTGTGACGTTTGGTATTTTGTGCACCATGATATGATGAATGATAAAACATTAGTTGAAAATTGATGTATGAAGTGAATACTCTTGTGACAAATGGGATAAAAGGATTTTTATTATGTGCATTAGTAATTCTTTAATTAGTATATGTTTCGAAAAATGTGAAGAAAATTATGCACATGTTAGGTTAGTTAGATATGATTATTTATGTTGAGAAAACAAAGAGAAAATGATTAAAGTATTTAAAAGCAAATATACTACCATAGAAATATATGGATTTCAATGCTAAGTAGAAAACTATATGCCAAGACCTAAAAATGTAAGAATGGTTTGTTTTAGATTATGGCGGCTATAGATGTCATGTACAATTGACATATGTTGCAAAAGTAATTGGTCTTTATGTTTCTCTTGATTTTAAAATAATCATATAGATGCATATGTTTTCTGATAAATTCTGGAAATAGTTTGTAGTGTTTGTGAAAACCACGAGTTATGACACGAAAAGTGTATTAGAGGCATTCTGAAGAAAAGACAAAGCATGCAATGATAGATGAAGCCTTATAATTGCAAGGGAAAATATATGTTGGAAAAAAAACTTTGCAAATACGAACACTGAGTATGATGTATTTTTAAGGGTGGAAGGATGTAACATCCCCATTGCGACTCCGTGTTTTCAGTAACAAAAAAATACAAGATAAATGCAAACATGCGACATTTTGGCAAGAAGCTCAAATTCAGTAAAAGGAAGTTGTAAGTAATGTTATTTATTTTTGCTAAGTTGTGTTTTTTGGTAGACTTAGGACACTGAGGGATTGACTGGACTAAACGAATTGGGGCGTGAATACATTAGGGTGCGGTTATTTGGTTGGGAATCCATGAGTTTAATGACTAATGTCATCTTGGTATTTTGGGCACTCAGAGCGAATAGCGGGTTCTCTAATTTTGATGTTAAGTAAAAAGATTATTATTATTATTATTATTATAAACTGAATTAAGCAATTGTCCCAATTATTATAATCGAATTTCTCACAATTGTCCCAATTGTGGCAAAGAATTTCTCTTAGGAATTTTTAATAGAATTGAACTAAAATTTAATCTTATAATGTTTGTATAACAATTACCTTCATGAATTATTTATATAAATAATTGTTTCCAAAATATAAATATATAAACTTGTTTCCACAATATAAATATATAAATAAGTTTATATGCAATTTTTTTTATAAATGTTATTATACCTGCAGTAGGCAGGGTATATTGTAATCGGCTGCAAGTCAAACTCTTTTGACTTTGTATTAGTTGCTCTCTATCAAAAAAATTCAAATCTGTTTTGTAAAGTATAACTTAGGGATTTGTAAAATATTTTTTTTAATTTTGTTAAAAACCTATTTTGAAAAGACTTATTAGTGGATAGAAGATGATGTAAACTTTGGAATTTTGTATCTGAATTTGAGTTGACATGTGGCAACAATGACATCATAATAATAAAATTAAAAAAATAAAAATTATATCCCATTGCCATCATATCTAACTAGCATATACTTATATCCCATTGCTAGTTGACATCATTAATTAATTATATTAATATGAAGTATATTAACTAGCGACGATGGCCACCGGCCCGGAAACTTTAGTGGTAGTCTGAGAAAAATTAAGAAAAACCTGCTTCAATTCATCAAAGACAATCCACAACAACCTCCTGAACTCCTTGCTCCCTTTGACAGTGGCATCTGCAAGATCAGTGGCCCGGACCTTAATGATTTTGCCATTGGGGGCAAGTTGCACCCCAATTTTTCCAGTACCGTCTTCCATAGACAAATCCGGCGTGACTAGAATCTGCCTAACATCCCTTTGCCTCCTCTCCACCAAAAACGAAAGCGTCTTCCCAGGATTCTTCTTGATCACATCAACTAGATCAAAAACTGCCTCCGCCTCGCTCACGCTAAAGAGACGACCGTCAACTCCCAGCACCACGTCACCGGACTCCATCCTGTCACGAGCAGCTGCAGAAGAGGAGAAGACTCGGGGAACCATGACACAGGGGAAGGGCTCCTTTTCCACTACTCCAACCGTCAAAACCTGCACGAAAAGAATAGTGTACGCGAACAATATATTGGCCACCACGCCTGCAATCGTCACAATGACACGGTCTATAACCGGCCTGTTTTTCAGTAAATCCTTATCATCTGGGGCTATATCGCTATCCTGCTCACCATCCGGAAACCCCACATACCCTCCCAGCGGAATGGCTCTCAGAGAGCATTCTACGTTTCTCAGATTAAATTTCAACAGCAATGGGCCAAAGCCAATGGCGAATTTATTTACACGAATATTCTGCAGATAAGCTGCCAGGAAGTGCCCACATTCATGCACGGTAACTATTGCTGCCAACACCCCTACTGCCCATAACACTGACTCCGCCCCCTCCAACCTTCCTACTGCAGGAATTGATACAAGCAACATACTTGACAATTTAGTGAAGTGCCCTAATACCTTTCTGCTTTCTGTGCCTGAATCTTCTGAATCTGGGCGGCTGCTGCAGCATATGCAAAGAGACAAAGATGGGACGTTCTTACATTTTGATTTCAATGCCTTATACAAGAAGCAATGCTTTAACGCCCTTTCTCTTCTCGCATGCAATCTCCTTCCTCCTCCGTTTTGGAATGACGGGAACGCTGAGACTAAGAATCTCGAGGAGGAGTTTGTGGTATTGCTGGGGCGGATCATGGTTGTGATGTTGGTGGGAATGACAGAAAGAAATAATGTTACAACAAAAAAATGTACGATTGTGTATACATTCTGCCAGTTTTGATTTGTGATCTCGCAATCTCTATCTTTATCCCATCGATGTAGCTTGTTGATTCATCCGATCTACTTCCACCACTAACATGCCATTGTTGGGTTCTCCTCCTCTTATCCATAACCCTTTTCAATATCTTTATTACGTTGCTTCCTCGGCCTTCACCGAGCTTCCAACACTCAATCTCTTTCTTTTCTCCGCAATGTTTAACCACGAATACAAATGTTTTTTCATTGCATTAGATGTAACCAAGCTTATTTATTCATAGTCATTGCTTTGGCCGAGTTTTATCCACAGCGTTGAAATCTTTTTGTTAATGTTTTTTTTTTTTTTAATGTTAAGTTTTATGTTTTTTTCCCAACAAGTAGATATATGCATGTTATTTGATAACAATAGTTTATTTTGAACTATCTATAAATTATTCTTGGAAAATCNTTTGATCATATTTTTTTATAGCAAAATTATCCTATTGCTATATATTTTCAATCTCTTCTTAGGAGGCAAGTATTAAGCAACTTTGTTGCTTATTCCACTTGTTTATATAACCATCTTTTGGCAACACAGTTATCATATATATTATTATTTACTATAAATATATGTAATTTTTTTTATAAATGTTATTAATACAACCATCTTTTGGCGACATAGTTATCATATATATTATTATTTAGTAATAATTACACAAATTTAGTAATAATTACACAAAATATAATCCTTGTATAAATGCAGAAATACATTAATTAAGGAAAAGCAAGTCTTTTGATTTTAGAATCACTATGGAAATGATTGAAAGAATATTCAAAAGTCTTTATGAAGTATGGCAGTTAGTTCTTGTTCGGTTAGGGTTTCCTTAATGGAAAGGAGCCAAACACTTCTCCTTCGGGGCGAATGTTAATTCATAACCTTATCATTGGGCTCTCACAGGGATCCATGTTTTCGTTAAGTAAAATAGTCTGGAATGGGAAGAACGCCAAGGGAGATGATCTTTCGAAGAAAGCGATCAGAGGGAAGGAGTAAAATAATCTGCAACCAAGTCTGCGGTTGTCAAGTTTTGTGAAGTCTCCTCTTTATTTTTATTGTGTAGTTTTTATGTGCTATTGAACGTAAAGAGACTTGTTTTCTTCTCCCAAGTTGATTACCAAATAGGCTGAGGGACGGATGGCTTATCCCTGTTTGTAAGAATCAGATTTAGAGTCTTTATTTTAAAATTATTTATGATCAGTTGAGGAAAGGTAAAACAGAGCAGTTATTCTTTCTTTAGAAATTCGTCTCCCCTTCTTCCACTTGTTATTTTTTAGGAAATATGTAAACGGTGGCAAGGTTCATCTCTCACGATGATGAGAACCAATGCAATTGGTTTTAAACCTTCATTCTTGAAGCTTTTGGTGGGGTTAGCCTTTCGGTGACAAGAGCTAATTGTCACATTACTTACACTGACTAGGTTTTTTTTATATCTGCTTTGAGTCTTCCCAAAGAGAACCAAGAAGTGAACCCGCTTTTTACGAGACTAGTTTCCCATTTAAAAAAAGAATGATACCATTTTATATTACTTAGTGAATAAGTGAAAAGATGTACGATATTACGACATTATCTCATTCCCTTAGAGGAGCAAATGTTATTCGGAACTCGCTTTATCGGTGGTATTTTAATTATCATATTATTATTGCGCTGAGAATCATCAGTCTCATGAAGATTTTACTTTATATTCCATTTACTTGTGTAATATTTAGGGATTACACGAAACTTCATGGCCAGTATTTACTTGTGTTAACTTCATGCATTCCAGGTTTAATTCAACATATGCATAAAGATGACTTCATTTATTTTCCTTCTTTTTACAAAAAATTAAATATTGTAATATCCATTGCTTATTTTAACCAATTTAACACAATAGACTTTGATTTGTAGATGCATATAAACAACTTCTTTTCTCTATGAAGTAGTGACAAAAATAGAAAAAGAAGGGTAAGAGTTTCCCCCTCTTAGTCTTTTCCTCTCGCCTAATCATGACCAGTCCAGCTATAACACTTCATATTTGAATTTTGTCCAAGGCCTCACAACCTCGGCGTTTCCATTGTTTATTCAGAGGATCCTTAGCTGACAAGACCACCACATGTACACAACATCATTCATCATTTATCATTTTTATTATTATTGTTATTGTTGTTGTTTTTGTTGTTAAGTTCATTTGTTAGGTCAGGCGCCTCCATCCCCCTCCAGTTTTTGTTAGTAGGTGGAAATTTATTAATTTATTTATCCTTTTATTTTATATTTCTTTACTTCCCTTCCAACTTTCATTGCAACACCATCTTGCAAAATTTCCTACTTCTTTAGAGGAAACATGTCTTTAATGAAGGTGCTCAACCATGCATAATTTGGGGGGAGGCGCCTCCTCAATGTGATCGATTGAAAGAACTCCATCCTTGACTTGCATAGTCTTCAATTAGAGGAAAGACATCCTCAATGCAATGTGTCAAAGGAAACCCAGGAAACCCATCCTTGGCTAGCATAGTCTTCAGTAAGAGAAAATGCATCATGAATGGAATATATCGAAGGAAACCCATCCTTGGATTGCATAGTCTTCTTCTCCTTTAGCTTTTCCACATTCTTCAATCAAGCATGGTAAATAATCTCTTGAAGGACCACATATATCTCTAATTCCCTACTTTCAAATCTGTAGCTCTATAGCTTTCAATCTCTCCAACAATTATAGATAATCACATTAGTTATATACCAATAAATGTCATTAGATATCTTCAGTTAATAACTAGTAACCAATTATGACCAACTAACACTTTACTATATGACTGCAATTAACATTCAATAATCAAGTAACAATTTATTTAAGTTAGCAATACATTATTTCCTTTTATTTTTTCATAAATTGACACGCCATAAAGAAATATTAACAATTCACATTTAAGTTCACACAAACTAGTGAACGAGAGTTTAATATTCAAACTCAAAAACATATAAATGCAATGCTTAAAATGAGATCACTTTAATAGAAACAACACTTCATACATTTCATTCATTTCCCAAAGGATAAGGGTCAAAAACCTTAGATCTACTACCACATGGTAACATACCCCTCACATTACCATACATACATGTAATCATTCCCCTTCACATATGAAGGAACCAAAAACATTTAACATGCTCTGATACCACACTGTAATGCACCTCGGCACTCATAGCTACATGAATAACCATCATTGACTAAAAACACTCACCAGACACTAGATAGGATACAAATTTTCTTAAAGAATTAGTCCAAATCAATTAAAAAATTCACCACAACCCACAAACAACTCAAAGACTTCAGAAGCGTAGAATAAGGAATACTTAAAAATATTAGTGAGGGATTTGATCATAGATTAAAATCCATTAATTAGGTAATTAACAACATTAAAATTAACTCATAAACAAGACTTGATGGCTTAAAATCCGCCTTTATGATCTTAACTTCGATCCCAACTTTTCCATGTTGATTTTGACCTTGCGACATTGGCAATCAGGAATTGGCATGCCTAAACCAGAACTACAAGCACCCCTCCCAACTTCTGACTTCTGACATCGACAGTCGAGAGTCAACACGCCAAAACAAAAAAACACAACAATCCCTCCCAGCTTCTAAATTCCGACAATCAAGCAAGCAATCCTTTAACCTTATCAAGGTTCTAGTTATTTCCACATTCATTTATGGTTTTCTTAGATAAAAGTCTTTGAACCTTATCAAGGTTCCTATTTGGAAAGATGTGTCTTAGTCTTCAAACTAAAATAATCTCCTTGGTGTAACATCCAACCTCAATATTAATATTATATGAAAAAAATAAATGACTCATTTCTACCTAAAGGACATTAAGAATTCCCCAAGGGCATATTAAGCATTGTGAGCACAAGCTCTCACATGTATCCTAATGAGAGTACCTTTGAGTTTGAACTTTAAGAAAACATTAATGGGTCTATTAGGTAGATCACTTACATGAAGATTATTACAAAGATAAGCTCAATAGATAGATGGATAAAAAGATCGATAGATATTTTTACTTGAAATATCCATGAGATTATATTATCTAAGGGACGCAGAATTACAACTTGAGGAAGCTCATCTGTCCAAGTCTATACATATAAATCCATACACATAAACTCCGTAATCTAAGAATGCATGACCATGCATTAGATTTAAGAGAGGGGTGAAATTAGTAGAACACATTTCCCTTGAACACATGTTTATCTTACTATAGTGGTGTATCCCTATGTTGGGATGTCAATGCAATTGTTTGCTTATTTTTGCATTGTTTTTGTGATTCATTGGCTTATAATAGTTATGTTTTCTCTAAGTACTAGGGGTATTAAACATTCCATGTAAAAACATGATACCTATTATATCTAGTAAAATAGGCTCTTGTTTTAATGGAATAGATATATTTAGAGAAAGGTTCAACAAATTGATTTCAGGATACATGTTTCAATATCTAGAGAAATTAGGGGATTTATTTAATATCCCACCATGTTATCCCAATAGTTTCATTGAGTGAAGTGGTCATGGTTAAATATTTGTACATATCAGAAGGCAAGATGCTAATCATATTTTGGAGACGTTAGAAAAGAGAAAGGGAAGAGATTAGTAAAGATATCATCCATGAGTATGGGAAATATTCCCTTGGGTTTCCTCACAAGATTATATATATATAGTCTTATTATCAATAATAGACTTTTATTTTGGGAAATGGGTGAGGGGTGATAGATTAAATAATGGGGATACATGGCAATGGTCATAGGGCCCTTTTAATCTCCACCATATAACTATAAAGTTTCATGTTTCCTAATAGTTAGAAATCAATGAATAACACCCCACTCCCTTCATCAAACTCTTCCATGGCCTCCTCTCACATTACATCAACCTCTCAAATTTCCAGTGACAATGACGAAGAAGAATTACTAATATAGGGGTAGACTGGATTATGCATTAGAATACATGTTGTAAATAATGAGAATATCATAATGGTGTTGTGCACCATTGTTCCTACCCTTTTTTTACAGAATGTGTCACGTTCATCTAAGTTTGGGAAGGCCCCGTTGCCAAAGAGTGGTTTTTGGTCATGTGCAATTAGACATCTAAGAAAATTCATTGGGATCAAGACACTAGGAAAATGATGATGCTAAGGAGGTGTTGCACTAGAATGGAGTCGTGTCGTAGTTATGTTCTAGGTTTTCATAGATTTTTTTGGATGTGAATAAGCTACACATGGACATTTTATCTAATATTGTAAATGCATTGAAAGACTACCAAGCCACCAATATATGTAGGACCTCATTTAGTTTCAGATATGGAATCAGGATGCCAATTTGTAAAAACACCTTTGAATGCTCTAAATTCGTAATCCCGTGAAAATAAATTTTATTTTATTTTATGCCAATTATTTTTAAAATTTATTTGATGACAATTAACTAAGTTATTCATTTATAAATATCATAAAATTATATAACATTGCTACTTGTTATAAACTACCTTCACACGGTTAAATGGAATAGGGTTAGCTTTAGTTATTATGAATAATATATAAGATTTATCTCTGTATGTTCTTAGGAATTTTAGAGGAATTTTAGAAAAAGGAAAGAAGTAAGATCAGTAATTTATAGGTTATATTTTAATTAATCCATATTCTTTAAAGTTATATAAATGAAATTAATTAATTATAGAAGAAAATTGTTTAATATGGACTTGCATTTCATAGGCAAGAGAAAAGCTATGATCTAATTGGCTCTACGTCAACCACATTGGAAAAACCCTTTGATTTTTTAAGGTTTTCGGGCCATCAATAGTGGTCATGGAGCCGCTAGATCCAGGAAACCTAGCATCATGGAATGGGCTCATCTTGTACCTGACACCCTCTGTAAGGTTTATCAAAAGGACGACTGCTCCGGTAATAAAAATGACTTCCACAATAGAAAAAATGAAGGAGAAAAGACTTATGGAGCGTGGACTAATGGGAACTTTCATGAGACTTCGGTTGCTCCTGAGGTCAATGGACATTTGGCTCAACAAAAACTAGTGTCTTTGCTCTCTGGGTGAATGCAAGATCACTTTTGTGGGCATAGATATTATGTGTTTCTTTTCAAGCATAAGTATTACCGAGATTTTATTTTCCAAAACGATCCCTACTTCATGGGTTCAATAGGTGTGTATTTGAATAGATGGGGCATGTCTTTTGACCCGGAGAGGGATATCCCATAAACCGTCCTGGTTTGGGTGAAGCTACCTCATATCCCTCTGCATTGTTGGACTAATGCAGTCTTGGTGGATATAGAGAATGCAATAGGGAAGTACATCGACAAGCTAGAACCAAAATCACCCATTCTCTCTTGTACTAGAATATGTGTGTGAGGTTGATTTCGAAAAAATCCTACCTAAGGTTATAAGCTTAGTAATGGACAGCTAGACTCGTACCAAAAAAATTAGACTACGATCAACTCCCGTTCAAGTGTAAATCATTCCATGAATATAGGAATTTCGCAAGGAATTGTGTAAAGTCTCAAGAAAAGTGGGAAGAAAGTGAGCAATAGAATGGCTAGCAGCATGTAGCAAGGACGGGGAAACATATCCAACATAATAAATTGAAAACCTCATCTCAAAAAAAAGGATCAAGCTAAGAATAAGAATCATCTAAATTCAAATCGATATTAAGCGTTAAGTGAGAGAAGAGAATCAGATTTGCAGTCACAAGAAGTTGGAAAGCAAGGTGAGGAAAATGTGACTCCTGCACCCTAGTTTAACTTGGAATAAGAAAATCCTTCAGTACCTTAAGTTGTTTTATAATAATTTGGTATGGGGTAATATATTTCCATTCTTCTAAAAGAACCTATTCAAGAAATCAATTCACATCTAATATGTAGTGAAGAGGAGGAAGCGGTGCATTACCTAAGTATAGAAAAGAAAGGTCAAGAAAAGAAAGAGGAAACAGAATATATAGAGCAGGTTGGGATCAGGATGAAGAAACAATTAGTTTTATCATAGGAAGACTCTTCAGAAGAATCGAATGATGCAAGAGAAACAATAAATAAAGTAGGAAGAATGTCTTGTAAGAAATTGAGAGAAGATAAGTTGGACATGAACAAACAACTAGGCATGCAAATCTCACCATATGAATTGATAAGGAAAATGACATCAATTGCAAAAGGTAACAAATCAGATGCCCAAGGCAGATACATCCCTCAACCAAAGAAACAATATACTTATTCTCCTGGAATTGCAGAGGATTGGGACGAAAGCAAAAAATGGAAAGTATTAAAAGCTTAATCTATAAAGAAAGAGTGGAAATCCTATTGCTCTAAGAGACAAAGATGGAAGACATGGAAGTGCTCCACTTGCTTGGAAAAATAGTAATGGGAAAGGTGTAATTTATAATGGGGATTCTATACAAATATCAACTCAATGGGATTCAAGTAAGTATAAATAAAAGGATTTAAAGGAGACAATCAATGGATCCAAGTGACTCTTGAATAAATAAGGACTTTTGAAGTCCTTATTGTTTGCAATGTATACGGCCTGGCTTTATACAAGTACAAACATTATTTTTGGCATCATCTAACAACTCTCAGAGGAATCCCTTGTGATATTTTAGTTGGTGATTTTAATGTCACCATGTCTTGCAAAGAAAGGAGAGGGGGAGTTTGGTAAGGAATCCATTTAGTAAGAACCTAGAGGAGCTAGTAGGGGATCTAGATTTGGTAGATGTTGTTCCCAATAAATTAATTTATACTTAGACAAATCAAATACTAGGGTGTGGTCATATTGCGCCTAGGATTGATAGCTTTCTTATTCATAACTCCTTGTTCCAAATGGATCTATCAATTCACTTGACCATCCTCCCATATGCCTCATATGATCATAAGCCAATCAAATTATCATTGGAGGATCTTGAAAATCAAGGTCTGATGTCATACTGATTCAACCCCCTCAGGATAAAGAATGATGAGGTGTCTCAAATAATAAAGAAAACCATGTAATATTATGTTAATGGATCCCCAATGTATGTTTAGGAATCAAAAGTATTGGCCACAAAAATTGCATTGAAAAACTAGGCCAAATATCACTATAGGTCGCTGCGTATATTAATAAACAAGTTCGTATCTTCGCAAAGAGATATAGCAAGTGCTAGGGTCAATGGAAACAGTGGCTATCACTTCAGAAATCCTCCAAAATGAGTTTTAGTTAAACATGAAATTGAATGATTCTTGTAGAAAGGAAAAGGATACGTGGAGGTTTAAATCTGATGCCCTTTGGATGAAGGTTGGTGATAAGAACACCTCCTACGTCCATAATCGAGAAAAATTGTGATTGAATAAAAATGCAATAAGAAAGATATGGGGAAAGGATGGGGACCTTATAGAGGCTTGAATGTTATTTAGAATGAAGTGTTTGAGCACTATAAAATCCTGTATACAGAATCAGGGTATCTAAATAATTCCTTTAAGGAATATCTACTAACAAATATTCCCTCACTGATTTCAGAAGCAAACAATCAAAATATCATTGAATATATTATAAAGGAGGATATTTACAAAGCTATAAGGGGTCTTGGTCTAGATAAAGTGCCATGACCTGATGGATTCACTATCCACTTCTATAAAGCTTGTTGGGTGGTTAAAAAAAAAGACTTGTGCATAATTCTAAATTGGACAAAAGGAATGGAGAAGTTTGGAGGTGCAACAAATTATTCTTTTCTGACATTAATCCCTAAAGAAAATAGTTATGTCTCCTTTGCCCGTTTTCAACCAATTTCCCTGTGTAATTCCTCCTACAAAATTCTAGCAAGAATTTTAGCAAACCGATTGAAGTTGGTCTTATCAAAAACCATTTACGAAGGGAAAGAATGGTTTGTTGAGAAGAATCAAGTCATATATAATATTGCTCTTATACAATAACCACTCCACTCTAGTTATTCTAGAAAAGAGCAAAGTATGGCTATATAATCGTACATGGTCAATGCCTTTGATAGGGTTCGACATAGTTTTCTTTTTTAATCTCTCCAAAAATTTGGCTTTTCTTATGTATTCATCAAATGGATAATATCTTGCATATCTCAACCCTCGATAGCCTCACTAGTTAATGGATGATTTTCAAGCCTCGCGAGGGTTAGGACAAGGATTACCCACTTCTATATTCCTATATATAATTATGGAAGAATTTTTTGGGAAAATTGGATAAAGAGACAGAGCTAAGAACGCTGAGAAGTATCAATATATCTCAGAGGGTCAAGGTGATCAATAATTCCTAGTTTGCAGATGACACAAATATGCTAGGGGGAGCCTCATTCAACAATTATTGTATAGATTCAAATCCCCCATATATCTACTTGTATATGGCTTAGGGAAATAAATCAATAAGGGAAAAACAAAAAATTATGGATAGAATGTAACCCTGCTCCTTCTCCAAAATATATCACACATCCTAGGATTCATGGGAACTATAGTTTGGAACTCTTTGTAAAAAATTGGCATGCAAATATCAATAAAAAGAATGAAGGCCGAGGATTGGGAACTTATTTTTTGACACGCCAGGTACACTAAGAGGGGGGGTGAATCATTGTGCACAAATTTTATTACTTTTTCAATTTTAACAATCAACATCTTATTCAATATTATGCATTATCACATTATGATTATATCATCGTCAAAATTATTATCATAATCACATAAGAAACATAGAATGATACACAGTACACCATATTTTGCATCGAAACCCAAGACCTAGAGGAAAAACCGCTGAAGCCTTATAGTAGTAGTTTTCCAGCAACAACTGGAAGGAGGCAACAAACCCCTTATTACAATGACTTCAATTCTCCAGCTACAACTAGAAGGAGGATACAACCCCCTGATTTATAGGCTACAACCTGAGGGCAGCTCCAACTCCCTAGTTCTCCGGCTACAACCCCTTTTCCTTGCCCCATCCTACCACCTTGATATGAATATAGAAAACTGTTGAACCACGATTGCACTGATCCTGCAGACCTATTATTCAACACTTGTACTACACTGCACAATTTGTACCACACTACACAACCACTGCCACTACTAACCACTTCTCATCATCTAATCACTACTCATCGACTGACCATTGTTCACTACACCACAAGTGTACCACACTACTCATCAACCTCTATAATCAACATGTCCAATCAAACTATACCAATCAATATGTTGCTCAAATCAACTGACTCAGTCAATCTGAGTCTACACATTGAACTCAATCCACCTAGCTCAAACCAACTGCTCATTTAACTTAGCCAATCTGAGTCAAACCAAATACACATAAGGAAACTTGTGCCAATCTTGCTCAGCTGAACTAGCCTCTACAAGGTTGCTTGTGTACATGTTTCAAATCAATCATATACTTGTGTTAATCTAATAAAGTGCTCTGACAAACAACCAACCCTTCTTAATCAGCCTAGTTCATCAAGAGACACATTTGAGAAACCAAGACTTCACATATTGTCAACCAAACTTTGTCGAATCACACTCAACTCAATGACACCACAACCAACCTCAATCATAGTCAAGGAATACTTGACAGTTAAACATGAGAAGCCACAACCAATAAGATAAAAGACTTAACCAACTATGTCAAACTCATTCAATCTCATCAAGTCTTAGACAAAAAATTATTTTTCACTCCACTTAATTCAAGGTAACAAATCAAACAAATGTTAAGAAAAATATCTTACAATATTGTCAAAGGTTGTCATTAACAATCAATAACAGTCCATCTCCACTTAGGTCAAAGACACATGATAAAAACTTGTCAAACTAGTTTTCAAAGAAAACATTTATGTTGATCAAATAAATCACTCATAAGATCTATTACTTACATGTCAACTTCTCATTCAATACTACACTATACAACAGTGAAGATAAACACCAAGATCTATGCCAACAATATCCAAGATAATCATCAAGATCTATATCAAGATTACATCAAGATATATGCCAAGATAACCATCACCATAGCCTACAAACATATTCAATGACTTCAAATATATATACCAATATAGATGTTCAAATACCTAGATCAAAGATGAACTCTATCCATGAGAGACATGTGCCATCACAAGAGAAACCGAGAAGCATGGACCATACATTTTTGAAATTCATGAGATGAAGAAAAAATAGACAAACCAAAATAAAATATATATCATTTCATCACTTAACCCTTGTAACAATCTTTCCAACGAGCCAATAATTTTGTAATTCTAATTCTGTATGAGAAAGTTATGTCACTTAGTGAAGATACCCAAAAATTTCTCCTCCACAAAGTTTCGCACTTTTCTACAAGAGTTTCCAAATCCCAAAGAGAGACTTGATTCATGAACAAATGTATTGTTTGATATTGTATTTATATAGTTCATGGAGGAATGGTAGTACTTGAAACTGGGTTGACATGCAATTCAAAATTACAAATAATTAAATTCTCTTTTGTTTGATCAGCTCACCCAAAAAGGTGGGTACGTCAACTTCAAAAATTCATCTCTTCAACCGTAAGGAGTTA
Source organism: Pseudotsuga menziesii (assembly GCA_001517045.1). Classification (NCBI taxonomy): domain Eukaryota; kingdom Viridiplantae; phylum Streptophyta; class Pinopsida; order Pinales; family Pinaceae; genus Pseudotsuga; species Pseudotsuga menziesii. The sequence goes on from LPNX010798683.1 coordinate 399,619, forward strand.
GAAGATGCTCCACATATCAAAACAAATGGATTGAAGAGGACTATCTCCATATGATGGGTTTATTTGAAAATTCTTGGTCCAATATTCTTAGATTATTCAATTTGTACAGGACATCAAGACTCCACACATAAAGGTGCAAAACACCATGTTACCTTATGCATAAGTTCCAAGGTTAAAGGATTCAATGGACATCATCAAAGGCATGAGGGATTCAATGGTATTCACATCAACAAGGAGGAGGGATCCACCATATACTCATCATATCAAGGGTATCAAGCACCCCAACACCACCAATCAAATGGGAATAGAGACTTTTTCAATAATATCATCATCATATTCAAGGTCTCTATATAATTAAAAACATATCCAATTGTTCTACTATATATCTTCATCACCATAAGAGTACCAACACCCCAAAAGAGGGGTACAAAGACCTCACCACTAGTTTGCAACACCTTATGGGATTCTTATGCATGATCACAAGGCTACAACATGACAATGACCGTATAGTGTCCAAGGGCCATCAAACCACCATATGTGTGGGTCCAATACCCAAACTTCCAAGGATACCAAGGACCCCATAAGAATGGGTTCCAATATACCACCATAAGTTTGGGTTTCAAGACCCAAGTCTTGTTGGTCGAATTTTCTATCCCGAGGCCAATAAGGAGAGATAACCCACTGAGATTTCTTAAAACAACTCCTTGAATGTTTGCATTAGCTACCTCTCGCAGGGATAAAGGTCATGTTTCTTTATGAATTTGCTCTCAAAAAAGAGAGCCTTGTAGTTGTATTGGCTAACTTACTGAAACTAAAACTAAACTAATATGCAAAACTAATCTATAATAAATTCCAATAGCTGAAACAAAACAATTTAGTAATTGTCAGACTGAAAATAGATCTAATAGCTACTAAATATGTAGGTTTCTTGCTATAAGATAAAATTGTAAATCTAAGTTTAAAACCAAATTCTACCTAATCTATACATCCTAATCTATCATGCACGCAGAAGCATGGTGAAATATGAATGCTTTTTTCAAATCCAAATTTAAAATAAATGTTGTTAATATCAAAATGACAATACAAAGTTAATCATTCGAATTTAAAAACAACAATTTGATAACACAATCTGCAAAATGACAAACAAAGTCATATCATTAAAGCAACTATGTAATCATTTGAACAGATCTGAAAATAACACCAGCCCGAGAAATATAAAAAGATTTTAGCACATAATTGCAAAGTATATATGTACCAAATAAAATATGGATACAACATAAATGAACAAGAGAATAGATTGTGGCAGAGCTTTGTTACAAAAAAATGAGCCTGATCACATTCCCACTCCTATTATTGTATTACATCCAACCTCGAACCAAACAAAAAGAAGTCCTACAAAATCCAAGAAAACAATTCCTACAAACTTTACAGAAATTCCCCCTCTCGCAGCGTCTCATCTTCTTTTTGCAAACATAAACATTACAATAGAAAAAAGAACAAGGAAAAACATAGTTTCTCTTTTCTGCCGAGACCTCCCCCCCTCTCAAGTAGCAAACTCTGCTCTAGTTTAAATAGGCAAATGCAAACAAACAAAAAACTAAGAGGCGAACTAACTCTCCTTACTGGCCACAACTGGAGAAAACATGTCGAGAGAACCCAGCAAATCTCCCAAATGGTTCACTTTGTTTAGGAAATTCCTCACGTGTCTGGTAAATTGGTCTGTTCTGCAAAAAAAACATGTTTGGGATTTTGTTATTTCGTCTTAGTTTTCCTGCAGTTCGCTGTAGAAAATCCTCTCCCGAATCACAACAAGAATCCAATTTCTTATTTTTGTTTATAACCCTTTTTTCCCAACAAAAAAAATCATAATTTTATATACATACGTACAAAATTACATTCTTCAGATGGTGCAATATCACAAAGTAATAATTTCCCATACTCACAAAAATATTGTCAAAACTGATCAAAACTATAGCTACTTGATCATTCGCTATCCACTTCATTATCATATTCAAATATCATCGAATATGTATCATACCTATATACCTTTCAAAGTATATATTGTCTGCATAAATCTGTATCTTAAAAAAATAGCCTCAAACAGAAACAGTCACTGTCATATAGAAAGAAAAACATTAAGTTTATACTCCATATATATATAAAAAAAAACACTTTTCATGTCCATGTCAAAAAAGCTAATATGTATCATATCTTTCAATCCCATGAAACTCAGAAATATGCCAAAATCGATTCTGAACATTTGCTCCAGCTTTGGCTAAATCATCAGTGTTAGCATTTCTTTCTCGATAGATATGCTTGAAATCTATATGCTCAAACATATTAATTAATCTGATAACTTCTTCAAGTACCTAAGTAAGCTGAATATTATGACTTCTAAATTTTTCTATAACCCAATTAATAACCAACAAGGCATCTCCAAAAACCTGGATTTTAGAAATCTGTTTTCCCAAAACCAATGCAAGGAGTAACTTCAGTGCACATAGCTCAACAAGATTATTAGTACCTATCCCCAAACCAGCTTTAAAAGTAAAGTAATGATCATTCTTTAAGTAAATTATACCTCCAACACCACAGAGATGTGGATCACCAGTAGCCGAACCATCAAAATACCCCCAGGGGTTTGATTTATAAATATTCTCCTCAATAATTTTTCTGATCTTCAAAACAACATTATCCTGTGGGTAAGAATTAAGTAACCCTGAGCAAAAGGAAGATACATGCGCAGGTGAGGGAGTGAAATCATCAAAACAGCTTTGGTTCCTAGCCTTCCAGATGAACCATGATACAATAATAGGTAAAGATCTGATTTGTGTCACCTTATCATTAAAGCACCAGTTCTTCATACAACATAATATCAAATCACCAATCCACAAGTTTTTAAGATTTAACTTAGACTCAATTTCATCCCAAACATTTTTAGTAAATGGACAAACCACCCCAAGATGGTAGTTAGATTCAACATCCATTTTGCATAGGTAACATCTGCCAGATCCCTCCCATCCCTTTCTGCATAGTACATCTCAAGTAAGAGTTTTACTGGAAAATAAAAACCAGCGAAATATTTTGGATTTAAGGGGACACTTAAGCTTCCAAATCAATTTCCACCACCAAGAAATTTCCACCTCATTCTTATCTAGAATCAGTTGCAAATAACCAGCTTTAGGAAAATACTTACCAGATTTTGATTGATTCCAAACCAACACATCAAACTCATTAGTTAATATGATATGGCTAGCTTTCAAGATGGTCAGATACCCGTTCCAACGAGTAATATCCTGATCATCCACTAATCCAAGAATATCATCACTAAGCCAACCCTGTTCCATGAGATAAGACACTCTTGGACAACCAATATCTTTTAGAAAAAATATTGCAGCAGAATGTAATTTATCAGTCAACTGTAAAGGTAACAAATGTCTCCACTGCATCCAATCCATGGATCAATACCAATACGAACATCCACTCCATTCCGTAAAGTTCCAAACAAGGAAATTACCAATAAGATCAAAATACCAAAGCACGGATTTATAACCTACACAAGGAAAAACTTAATATCATTTAATTAGGTCTATTACAAATACATATTATAAATTTAAACCTTAAAAACTAAAAAAATAATGATAATACTTCCGCCTTTACAATCATTTCGTTGAAGAAAAATTGAGACCAGAATCAATATATTTTTTTTAATAAGATGGTCATTGACTATAATGTAGATGATTTTCTTCTGAAAGATTCTAAAACACACGTCAATCCTCTAGAGACCAAACAACATGTTACATATGGTTCTTTTATACAATGCCACAACCTTTCCTTTCGATCTGGTGTAGTTATCATTATACTTGATTCTCGACGATCTTTATTGGCAAATTCCATTGAACTTAGGAATTTCAATTAGTCATTTATCTAATAACGTGGCAGGGATCTCTTATTTCATGGCAGTTTTCAGTAAGTTTTGCAATTTCGTGGCAGCTTCTACTAGCAATGATAAATTCCTTCATGCACACTTGTAACTTTCTTTTCTATATTAAGCTCACGAAGAACTCAAACGTGGCTTCTTTACCGTATTGCTGGGTTCTCCTTCAGCGACTTGAATCATTTTAACGATTGGATGATGGATTGGAAATCTTTATGGGTTGACGTCCATCTGCATCTAGTATTTATTTCAAAACAAAAATAGCATGTGAAACGTGTCTGCAATCTCGGTGGAAATCCTAACTGGTGTGAAGATGTCGCGGTTGTTCCTGCTTTCAAATCGCACCTCAACGATTTTCCTTGTGCTCGCTTTCCAAGCTCCACAATGACGATTTGTTGTATATTAATGGAGCCAAGTGAATTTTAAATGTTGGGAATCTTTTGCGATTTTAAATGTTGCGAATTGGTAAAGAATTACATGGTCATAAAAATAAAATAAAATCATAAAAACTTCAACTTATGCATACCTTGTCAAATTTTTTATAAAGAATAAATGAAACTCATTCTTTATTCCTTTAATTTAACATAAAATATTCGATAATGGAAACACATATATGATGCATTTGTTACCATTTTTATAAAAAGGTAAACGTGAGGAACTTTATGTGAAATAATGGCCTTATAAAGTGATATATTAAGTTTGATATTTCAAAAGAAAACCATTAAAATATTCCCATTATAAGGTTTTACCTTGTAGAATCTTAAGTTAAAAATTTTGTTTTTGGATGAATAAACCCATATGTCACGTGGAAAGATAACGTGTTTTTACACACTTTCAAATGAGAAATAGTCGACATATAAACCACTTTCACCTTTTAGCGTTGCAATGTAAAATAAAATCTATGCCCAAAAAACCTAAGTACACCACTCTATTTTTTGAGCACCCAAAAACCTAAGTACACCACTCTATTTTTTGAGCAACGATAGTCTTTTAGGTTAATACCACAAGACAAAACAAATAAAAGTTAAAATTTATATGATAGTAAATTTTGCATGGAATTGAACGTATGCTAGAAATATTGGTTTCAACATGCTACATTTATCTTATTTCAAAATTCTAGCAAAAGGCAATTGTGACAGCATCCTTATGGATAAGAATATTAAATGGACACTAAAAAACTATCTTCAAATATTTAATATATCCAAAGGTCCTCTTATATTATAGCTTTATGAATGTTGGTTTTAATATCTAAAATAAGATATCATCATTTGTATTTATGAACTAAGCACACCAACACCAATTAATAAAGGTAAGATTTTTTGAAGTCTCCATGTTACTGTATCATTTTAAATTTTTGGAGGAATAAATAATAATTTTCACATAAAATATTTTCTTTAAATTTTTATTCATTTTTAATGTAATAGTCAACTTTAAAGAAAAGCATTTACGTAAATAAGATGGAATTTCAAAACACTCACTCCAATATGAAGTCATGGTCTATTCATTATGAATATTATGAAAAAGTTTATGAGAGAAGAATAAAAAGATTTATTGGATGTTTAACTTAATATGAATGCTTTTAAAGGTAAGGAAGAACATACTTTAATGTTTTATTATTATTATTATTTTAAGAATAATAATAATAATAATAAACATTTAAGAAAGTTTTCCTAATAATAGAAAAATGATATTTCCTCCTTTAAAAATAAATTCATATCTAGCAATAGAAAAATGATATTTCCTCCTTAAAAAATAAATTCATATCACAATGAAGTTTTTTAAATATCTTTCTTAATAACCCATTTGTTCACATAAACCAAAGCATATATTCAATTATGAAAACTTCAAATGAGAGCATGAAATCCTAGTTTAAGCAATTGAAAAGCAAAGGGGGTCAAATGGTACACATAAGTTAAACCACCAAATCTCTTCAAAGAAAGCCAAACCAAAGAACAAGTAATGTGAAAATCGAAGAATCTACAAAGGAAAGCCATAAAATCACCTACCAAATAAAACAAAAGAAAATCAAAAGCTAGGTATTTATAGAAATTCTAATGGGGGTCCCTTTATTTCGTATAAAATCAAAGGGAGTTGATGGGGTTCCAACAAGTCTCCACATGCAAGAGGATCAATATCTAAGCATGTGGACTCAAGGACCCCACAAGAACTCAACAACCTCAAGACCATCAAATCCAAGCAATGGGATCCAGCATCAACACATCAAGGGACGTACATACATGAGCCACATCATCCATCCAACAACCAATCAAGAGCCCAAAACAAGTACAAACATAACAAGTAGCACAAATACCAATAACCAAATATCAACTAGGAGCAAGGAACTCAACAATGGACTCAAATGGCACCATGATACAACTTAGGGGCACTTGACCAAGTCAATGGGTAACCGGGGATTTTTCCATTGTTCCAAGGCCTCCAAGGGCTTCAAGCTTGGGATTGGAGAAGGTCAAAAGGGATCCTCTAACACAGAAAACAATAAACTAAACACTAACCCTCAGGGGCTCCACAAGGGGAACTAAGGAATTTTATAGTTGGAATCAATGACCAGACATCATTGGCATCAATGACAACTTAATCAACAATCTTTTTCTTTGTCATTGATGACAACACCACAACTTCTCTTCAGAACAAGCTCTCCCTGTCAACAAAACTTCTCTCCCCCTTTGGCATCAATGGAAAAGGGAACATCCTTGGACAATACTTCTCCCCTCAGGGCATGCTTCCCCTGTCATCAACTTCTCTTCCTTTGTCAACTTTTTTTTTGTTTTCATTAATGGGAATAAGAACTTATTATGGCAATATTTCTCTCCCTACAATTAGGCGTTGTCTATATTTTGATGAACTTTTATTCTGACACAAGGATACTGTTGGAACCAACTACTATACGATACTGAAAAGAGTGTGATCATTGATCTCAAATTTGATAATCAAGTACATAGCTCCTTTTACACATTCTTCATACACTTCATATCACCGGTCGATAGTCTTCAAAATGGTATTGGGTTTTCCCCAAGATTTTCATCATTTCTATTTTGATCAATGGTGCAATATACTAACTTTATTCTCCATACTTTAGTAGGCTTATAGTTGTTCATGTCATTCGATTCAACTTGTTTTCTTCTCCAAACTTTAACTTGTCCCTCCATCCTGCAATGTTTTGTGAAATGACCATAATGATAGCAATTGTAACACTGAATGGAAAACCCACCTTGATTTTTTCTTGGTGTGATTTTTTCATGATCTCTGGAATGGATTTATTTATGACCGTAGTTATTACACTTGTAACAGTATCCATTGAACATCAAAGGGTATCTCTGAGAAAATAATCTTCTTTGTGATGTACCTTCTCTTGATTCTTGTTGACCATGGGATCTTCTAAGAATACATGTATAATTATTAGTATTTTCTTGATTTTCCATAGAGCTTTTACTTTCTTCATTGTTCTTCTCGATATTTGAATTTTCTTTAACTCAATAGTTGCACTACAACAAAAACCTATGATTAGCGTCCCTTTTAGCTTCCTATTTAGCATCCACTATCCCTTTTAGTGTATTTTTCATCATTTTTTGGACAAAGTGGACGCTTTTCCATGGGATGGTGCTTTTAATGGCATTCTTTGTGTCCATTTTTAAAATTTGGTGCTATTTTGGACGCTAATTAGTGCCATTATTAGTGTCCCAATTAGTGTCCTAATTAGCGTCCCAATCAGTGTCCCAATTAGCATCGCTTTTTAAAAGTTGGCACTATTGTGGATGCTAATTAGCATCCCAATTAATGTCCCAATTAGCATCCCCATTAGAATCTTAATTAGCATTCCAATTAGAATCCCAATTAGCGTCCCTTTTTAAAATTTGGCATTATTTTGGATGCTAATTAGCATCCCAATTAACGTCCCAATTAGCGTCCCTATTAGCGTCCCAATTAGAAACCCAATTAGCGTCCCAAGTAGTGTCCCAATTAACATCCATTTTCAAAAGTTGGCATTATTTTGGACGATAATTAGCATCCCAAATAACATCCTAATTAACGTCCCAATTAGCGTCCACAAAAGCATCCCAGATAACGCCAATAATAGCCTCCAAGAAAACGTCCTTAATAGCATAGCACCATATATGATTCCAGGGTTAGTGACATGAATTGCTCCATGAATTTCGACAAGCAAAACATTTAACATAGAGCCAGGAAATGCTACACCTGGAGTAGATTTTCTAAATGCTAAGTATTGTTGTTGAGTTGATTTGTTAAACGCTAGTACCATTGCTGAGTTCGATTCCCTTAAAATATAAGGTTTGGCTATAACTGTCAACTAATATTCTACCTGAAATTTGAAGATATATGCCCCACTATTTCCATAAATCTAGAGAGGATTTCTTGGAATCCTGTAGCTTTCAAGTGTTCAATCTATGACCCAAATATGCTTTAACATCCTATACTTTGATATTTGTCCCTCCTGTGTCCCTCCTTTGAATACCACCTATTAAATGACTGCATGGAAATGCTCGATTTGATGCCTTTGAATATGGGGTTGATCTTTATTGTTGATCTTCAAAATATGGGATTTGAATGCTAGTAATGTGGACCTGCTACTTTGTTGGATGGAGGATTCGACACCATAGAGTCCCAATGATATTTCCTTCTACAAACATCTGTAAATACCCATTGCTAATATTACTCTTGATTACTAGATATTTTGTAATATACTCTGTCACTTGTTCACAGTATTACATTTCTCAATATGCCATGAATTTCAAGAGCCACTACTATGACAAAGGAATTTTCCTTGTTCAGATCGTTACTAAGAGCTGGTAGAGAATTCAACGTTCCAACACATAGGTATTGATAGGCTAAATACACAAGTGGAAAAATATCAAATGTATTTTTGATAACCATTCAACAAGGAATCGATACTAATAGGATGGTTTCATATGTGAGAAGTATAACTCTTGCATATTCCTTAACTGTTAGCAAATTCCATTTCAAAGCTCCTCCTTCAGGTGTAGGATGCAAGAAATTCAACTCTATATTTTCACCTTCAAGTCTTATTTGGCCTCCAATGACCATAAGGTCATTTTTACAGGTATGAATTACAAGAACCAAACCCTTTATTGAGCTTGCCATTACAGGAAATTTTCCCAATATATTCCAAATATGGTATCCTTGTTATATTTCTTGACTTCATTTTGCTAGTGCTTGATTGCATAAAACTTGATTATTTATCATTACAACCAAGTATGTTGTTGGTTCACTGATTTTGTCAAGCAATTATACTATGTTGCATGTATAATGCACTTTACTGCTAAAGGGAACCATTTGATGTTTGACAAGAAACTTTTTAAATGTCATTGTGCACATATATATTTTTATATTCTAATTTAGTGTAGAGATCTTCAACAAAATATGGTCATTTCCACAAATCTCATGATGACAAAGTGTATGCATAGATCTAGAACACGTGTAGATGTTGAAGTGTGTGGGGGGGTGTTGGGACATGATTGTGGGTACTGGAATGTGCATATTAACCTCGAATGTGTGCACATAGGGTCTAAAATTGTGACATCCTGTGACATGGAGTCACACGTAAACAACAAGTATAGACTTGGGCACAAAATTGGCAGTGGTTATTTTGATGAGATATACTTAGGCTTTGCTCCATTTTTTATTTTGTTCACTCAATGAGTAATTGTTTTGTTGATCCCATAAATATTAATCCACCAAGTCCCAAAGACTTTGTATTCACCTGAGTTTGTCTGAGAAGCATTACATGTTGTTTGTGATCGGCATATTTTCTCTTTATCCATGACTCATGAGTGTCACCATATGGAAATTTCATATCTTATAATACCAATGGTTCTTAGTTCTTTATTACTTTTGCAGAAACACCTCATCTTGATGGGTATATACTTGATTGAATATCTATGATTTTTTGTATTCACCTGAGTTTGTCTGAGCAGCTTTACATGTTGGTTGTGATCGACATATTTTATCTTTATCCATGACTCATGATTGTCACCATATGGAAATTTCATATTTTAGAAATACAAGATTCCTTTACCTTGAAATAATGGGTTACTTTCTTTGGGTGCGAGACGCCGGTGTATTTTTATCGTTCGACATTTTAAATTCTGATAAATATTTGTAGGCAGTTCTCTTCAGTCCAATTCAATTGGTCTATATGCTACTAAGGGGGTGAGGCTAACATTTGTCTAACTAATTTGGATATGTTGCCTCTCCCCATCTCTATTGTCTATTTTATTCTCATATAATTAATGTCCCTTTTCTTATTATCTGCAGCAAGCATGTCTTATTTGGAAGAGTTGTTGAGGGAATAGATGTACTGAATAAAATTGAGCAATTATCAACTACAGATCAAGGAAGACCTATTGTTCCAATTAAGATTTCTAATTGTGGTGAAATATTTCCAGTCAAAGGTAAGAGTATAGTTGTAGTTGATGAAGGTGCATCCAAGTGCAATCCAAGCTTGAGAGATATAAAAATGATCAGGATTGGGAACCTAAGAAAAATAATACACAACTCAAAAAACATTAAAAAAAATTCCCACATACCAAGCAAGTTAGCAAAGCTAACATAACCGAGGTCAGGGCATCAAAAAAATTTGTTCAACACTTGACGTGAAAGAATACATGTAATATGGGATGGAGGGGAAATGGAATCAAGCCTAAGTCAATTGAATCCTTGCAACTCACTACATGTCTGTCTCTCAACAATCCACCTTTTAAATTGAACCAAAATACCAAAAGAAGTTTATTACTGGCTAGATCTGAGAAAGTTCTAAGTGTGAGTAATTAAGGGCTTGAGGCTCTAAAATTTGTTGTGTTTTGTACCAGTCCACGATTCAGAAAATTGACAGGAACAGGTAGTAATTTAAGTTATTTAATAAAAACTCTAATTTGTATACCTCTATGTCGAAACCGTTTTCCATGTCGATGTAGGCCACTACCCTCTTTATTGTCTTACCAAAAGGCATGATAATGAGGAAGAAGACCTAAAATTATGGACTTCACCTTCAAAGAATGCCTTGCAATCACATTGGTAGGGATTGATAAGAAGATCACAACAATCCAACATGTCAAATGTTAGTTGATAGTGTTAATTAAATACTTATATGGTAAATTTAATATAAGACTTACTTATAGTTGTCTCTTACTCTTTGTGGCTTGACACATTTAAAATTTTATGGTTGTCTCTATGCCTTACTCAATTAGTATTATAAGGTGCTGATGTGCATGCATAATAATCCTTAGTTATTACTATGAGATGAGGATTTAAAGGGGAGAGGATGTAAAGACAAGTAATTTTATATGTATTTCGGTGGTGCTGAGGGCAAATGTTGTGAGAAACCACAATAGATGGAAGGACGGAGGGAGATTACATCAAAATCATGCCACCCATCAATTTGAAGACTATTCTTGAGCCAACAATTGTTTTTTAAATTTTATTAATAACCATTGTTTCTCCATATTGTGTGCCCAATGACACCTCTCTATAGCAACATTTGCATAAATCGACCTTTGCACAATTTTTGATCCTAGCTACATGTCATTATTTGTATTTGCATGACATCAAGTGTTGTTTATAGCTGTTACGAGTCCATGATACTCATGCAAGAAATGAAGTCTTGTAGAGGAGGACTCATCAAACCGACCTTTTGAATTTCATTTTGATGAAAAAAAAGTGGACATTGGTAGCAAGGTTCACATAATCATAAACTTGAGTGGTTGCCATTTGGGTTGTTTCAAGAATCTTTAGAGGAGATTCAATGATTGTATCATCACATGGCATAAAATTTCACTGATACAGTGATATGTCATTAATTGTAGAGAGTTCCTTTGAAAAATGCTAGTTTGAGAAACTTACTATTTTAAATTTTAGATTATTGATAGCTTCTTTTTGTGTCAGGAAAAATATTACATGCCTTAGCCCAAATATTACTATATTTACAAATTTAAAAAATTGCTAGTTTCCTTGATCAACTTTCAGTACCAGAGTTGCCTTTTACCAGCATGGATCCATCTTAGCTCCAACTAGATCTATTAAACACCAAGAGGGTAAAAAAACCCATGTGGCCCAGGGTAGGTATTCAACAGGTGTCCCTGAAAGTCTGCAGGAGGTGGGATTCAACGTGCCATAGAATCATGACCGTTGCTCAGATCGACAAACCGTTGGCTCCGTTGGATTTAGGACATCGAGATAGTGCTAGGGTGGCCCTGTAATATAGTTCCATGGACAAGGGACCATTTTTTTGGTCAATTTTGGAAACTAGGGTTTTGCTCAGTAAGTGAATGTCCAATTTCTGCACATAGGGGTCAAATTCGCATATTGCTCAACCGTGAAGGTGTGGCTAGCATTCCCACATAATACATGCCTAAACAAGCTTGCATGATCCACCAAAATCCCTTTTTGATGCACAGTTTCCATTCTATGCCCCGAGTAGGGATTCAACAGGTATCCGTGAAAGTCTGCAAGAGGTGGGATTCAACGTGCCATAGAATCATGACCGTTGCTCGGATCGACAAACAGTTGGCTCCGTTGTATTCAGGACATCAATATAGTGCTAGGGTGGCCCTCTAATCTAATTCCATGGACAAGGGACCATTTTTTTGGTCAATTTTGGAAACTACGGTTTTGCTCAGTAAGTGAATGTCTAATTTCTGCACATATGGGTCGGCTTTGCAAATTCCTTGACCGTGAACATGTGGCTAGCATTCCCACTTGGAACCTGCCTAAACATGCTTGCACGTCCCACTAAAAGCCCTTTTTGATGCACGATTTCCACTCTATGCCCCGGTTAGGGATTCAACGGGTGTCCCTAAAAGCCTGTAGGAGGTGCGATTCAACATTCCATATATTGATGACCGTTGCTCAGATCGATGAACCGTCGGCTCCGTTGGATTCAATACATCGCGATAGTGCTAGAGTGGCCCTCTACTCTGGGTCCATGGACAAGGGATCATTTTTTTTTACAATTTTGGAAACTAGGGTTTTGCTCAGTAAGTGAATGTGAAATTTTTGCACATAAAGGTTAGCTTGAAGGCGATTGTAGATCTTCCCCTCATACAAGAGATGTGAGCATTTGTACGATGAAATGTAGGAGGATACAATTCCATTACGTCAGTAACCATGTAATGGAACATGTTTATGTTTATAAACAAGTGGCCATTATATTACGCCATTATTACAATATATATATATATATATATCTTCACGCTACGAATGCTTAGAATAATACTTCATAAACATGAATTTATAAAACAAGATTCAGAATAGTAATTCTCTAATCAATTTAAACTATAATAAAATCACACATAACTTTCATCTCTTTCAAAGTTGTTACTCAAGGCCATTCATCAAATGCCATGTACATTAACAAAATGATAAAATAATCCGCAGGACATACATAATGTGCAAGATGTAGTCATAACCATTATTTTGAATCAACCTTATAATACTCGGATACTTTTAGGTTTGATGTGTATCCCATGTATTCGTTAGATGAAAGACATCATGCCTAACAATAATTTTATTTATGTAGACCACATTGGTGCATCACTTAAGTGTGTCAACTTCGTGCATCTTTTAAACGTTTGTTAGGTTGTTATGTGGGTAAGGTTCTTTTGTATTCCACCAAGTTGGATCACTTGCTTAGCTGTGCTAGGCGCTTAAATGTGCATTAGACCTATGTTCCATCTTTTTTAATACAATTTGATATTGTTAATATAACATTGTATATGCAATTGGATCGTGGTAAACAAAATTAAAATGTACATTTTTGTCATTACGTAATATTGTAATTGTGCATTGTTCTCAAATTTATAACTGATATCTCCATGCAATCGTAAAATCTATAAAAAATTGGCAACATTAAACATAGAAACATTCTTTGCCACAAATGTATAATCACACTTAAAAGACTGAACCATGAATATCTCAAGAACCTTGATATGAAATATTTTTTATATCATGAAAGTTATAATACAAAAATAGAAGGCCTATCTATGGCCTATCAATGTACATGTATTAAAAACATATATGATGTACATGTGCAAACAAAAGTACATCTGTCCTGGACCGTGCCCCTATACTCTAACTCTAGATTGTACATAAAAATACATATTTGTCCTGGACTAACACATCAAAAATCTAACTTTCTCTTGTTTTTCCCGAACTCTGATGCTTTTCGGCTCTGTTTACAACCACTCTACATCTCTGGCGACTGCAAATCAATGACAATATTTCTTGATTAGGTAACTGAACTAGTACTATCCATCAATAAAAAAGTTTAAAAATTTAAAATATGACTCAATTGTAAATAAAACAAAGACTCACTGCATCCGTTATGGGTATAGGTGTCTCTGGCGTCGAGGGTATAGGTGCCTCTACCGTCCTCCGCCTTGCAGAGAGCCTCTCTGCCATGCTTCTTTGCGAATAAAAAAAAATATGTCAATTATCTCAAGAATTATCAACATGTACATGAATGAGAAAGTACTAATCAATTATGTAAAAAATGAACATCTCACTGGAAAAACCATTTCTAGGGGATTACGTTGGGACTCTTCTATAGTAAGAGGAGCCGTAGGTTGAACCAACCTCAGTTGCATGCACTAATGGACCAGGGTGTGGCTACATTCACCAAATGATTAAATAGTTAGACATCGTGCATGTCCATAAACAATACAAATGAAATGTACAATTACAAATATTCAAGTAGATGTACCTCAGTGTGACTTATCCCTATTATAAATCCGACATTGACAACGGCATCAACAATCCCACTAAGGTCTGGCACGAATGAATCTACATCCTGATGCTGTAAACATGGGAAAATAACATTAAGAAAAGCCACTTGTGAAGTGAATCCATAACTAACCAACAACTGCCATTGGAAGTGTGTACATTACTGTGGGATGAGTAGGTTGATCCTCATTCACACCTGCTCTGTTCAAGGAAGAGGGTCCTCATCTGGTGTAAACAACCCCCTTATCTATGTTTGGACTACGGGGAGATCCAAACCAAAGAGGCGGTGCAGGGATCTGTGATGACGTATGCATTCATAAAGTGTTACCATAGTTAGACATAGATTTGAATGGATGGAATAATATGTACTGAAAAAATAACATGTTGTAATATACTTACCCCTTCCTGGGACATATCTCCACCATGGGAGTGACTGCTTCCATCAATTTCTTGCCCCTCTTCAGATGCTAATAGCATCTGAAAGTTTAAAAATTATATGTACATTAGTGATCTATAAAGGAGTGTACAGTAAGAAATTTAAATAATTCGAACAAGATTCAATCATAACCCATGTACTTACATTCTTCAAGTAATCGTAAATTCCACCTTGGACTATGTCATTGATATCAATGTCTCCAGCATCACGTTCTAAGTGGGGTTCCTGCAACTTCAAAAATTATAAATATTAGACAATTTCATAAATTAATCAAGACTAAAACATGCATTAACAAAATTATATGTAATAACAAAATGACAAGTGTTTAAATATTACCTCAATGGTGGTTCTTTGGGCCTCGGGTACAACCACACCGGGTGCAGTACCACCCCTGTGAGAGGCATCAATCTCCTAGAAGAGTAAATATTGCATATATATTAAGAATATTTTAATATGTTACATATAGTATGGAACAATTAAAAATTGAACAATAACAGATTTTTAAAACAATGTCCTTACTTGACCACCAGTCATCGTAGTGGTACCATGTTTTGGTCCAGGACCATAACAGGGTCCCCCACATGATGTGCAGATGTGTGGCTCACTCTGAGGCACATGGGATGTTGATATATCCCCACCAATAGATGTCCCTCCACCACTAGAAGCTGGTGGTTGTACACCAACAGAGGAAGAGGGTGCTCTCCGGTCAATAGTGGTCGTGTGTCAAGAGACCATCTCAGCTAGAGTAAAAAATGCCTCCTGTGTCTGGGAAACCATGTCATGTGCAGGAGGGATGTCTGCTCTCAGTAGTTGGGCACGAGGTGCAGGTATCTGTGGATTGGCATCTCTATGCCTAGCATGGGGTCGGTGTTGGGGCATACCCCTGCCAACTCCCTGGAAGCCCAACATGTCAAAATAGTTGACATGTTTCCCCATCACAAAATCTGCATACAATTTTCGGAGGAAGTACATCGGTACTTCTCTATTGTTGTGAGGGGGAATGTCAAAAACCATGTACCAGCTATCCATCCATTTTTTTTTATGGGTGGAAAAGTGCACCACTCAATAGAAATATGTGGCCTGCTGATCTCCAGAATGTCATCTGTCCTAGGCAGTCTAAACAATGAATAGATGGCTTGTTTTGTTATTTTCAGCTTTTTTACCTCGTTGTAACTTAACCCATCAGCATATTCTTGTCTTTTCCTCTCCTTGTAAGATGCAATGCTATACAAAGCATCATTCAATCTTACGATCATATCAACAATAGACAACAATGAATCTGACAAGGAGCGACGGAGCTCATCTCCACCCCTCCAAGCCGAACCAATCTCTCTCAAATGGACAATAAACCTCAGTATCCTCACATTGTTATGATCCATAGTAGCCACTGCAATCATAAATACAAATAAAATATCATTAGAAATATAAACACATGATAAAATGACATATCTAAGAACTGAAAACTGTATAACTAATGACATATAAACTAAATATATCATGTAAGTTTAAAAATTGATCTTGAATTTTACAGTAAAGAATAAACATTTAACATTTTCTCATTTCATATTTATGTCCTCAATTCAGGTATTAATTCCAATTTTTAAGTACATGCATGTGTACATAAAGTGTCTTGAGTGCATATGTTGATTGCAAAGCTCCTCTAGCTTATTTTAAGGCTTGGATTATGAAGTTTCGTCGAAATTGTGAGGTGCTGATTATTGCCTTTGTAGGACCAGCTCCCAGATTGCGGGTAGAGGCAACAACTAGACCCTAGAATAGGCGGCATAATATGATGTTGATGAATAAAATCCTATTACAGGCAACGATTTTGTTAGATATGTAATTATTTGTTGTAGTATGATGTTTTTTGGACTTGAAAGGCTATTTGGAAGAACTTTATGGATTTTATGGTTGCAAGGGTTCCACTAGATTAAATATCATGTATGATCTAGTATGTGATTGGCATGTTTAATCAAATACATCAACCTACCTATGTATCTTCACGTTCATAGAGTCTATTGTTGAACTTTGTTGTCTTGACCTTAACCAAAAAATACCCTTCGTTCAAGACGAAATATTTGTTAAAAGCATGGGAAGCTTATATACCTTATTTTGACACTTGGATTGGTAAGTTTCATCAAAACTATAAGGTGTTTATTGATGTTCTTGGAAAAGCAACTTCGAGAAGTTTCATCAAAATTATAAAGCATTTATTGATGTTCTTAGAAGAGCAACTTCGATATTTCGGATATAGGAAAGGGATTTACCATGTTTGTTTATGTATTTTACGGGAATATATGAATTTTACTTGATTTTTTTTTAGTTGTATATGCAAGCTTGCAACATAATTGACAAACTTTGCGTATTTGTTAATTTTGGTTTGGATATTTGTTAATTTTCGTTTGGATTCACAATAGTGAAATTGGTTTGTTTTTTATGAGTTAATTGGGGTTTTGGTTTACATTGGGCATGTAAATTACTTATGCAAACTTGCAAATTTTGCATATTTGTGGATTTTGGTATGGAGTCACAAGGATCCTTGTGAATATGCATATGGAAATAGTGAAATTCATTTTTTTTTAGTTAATTGGGGTTTTGGTTTCCATTGGGCATGGGAATTTTGGGTATGAATTTTGTTAAATAATCAAAATTATTTATTTTTTATCATTAAATTGGGGAATTGGTTTCAATTGGCCAATTACATTGGGGTTCTTCTTTCCATTGGCCAATTCCATTGGGTTTTTGTTTCAATTGCCCATAATTTAATTTAATATGGTTTAATTTTTCAATCTAGGGCAAATAAATTGATGAAGAAGGAGAAAAAAACATGAAAGGAAATGAGAAAAATACCTCACAGAGGTTTATCCAAAGGTGGGGATGGAGGGATTTGGCACACCCAAAAACACGTTCGCCCAGTCGAGATTTGCTCCTCCTTGGTCCAATAGTCGCGCGGTGAGGAGAAAAAGACAGGCTTTCCAAACCGCGTCTCCGTTTTAGTGAACGAAATCATGCACGCGATTTTGTTCACTAAAAATGGAGGCACGATTTGTCTTACTATCCTAGTTAGCATTGCTATTGGCAACCTTGGGACTAGGCTTGGCAGGTGCAAGATTGCTTGGGATGATTTCATTTTTTTGGATTAAGAGTGATTGACTTCACTCCACCATTGCATCTAAAAGGTCCCTCAACTTCTTGCATACACCCCATTACAAAAGTCTTTAGAGATATATTTAATCGTTCTATAATCTTAATTAAACTTGCATTTGTCTTATATATATTTACTTCTAGGTTTAGTAATTTCTATAAACTAATGCTGGACTATCAACTACGTGTGCTTTCCAATGATTTACTACCTATTGAATTGTACTTTTACATGATTTTTGTAACCAGCCAGCAAGCTGCACCTATTTAAGCTTAATTTATGACAATAGTAGTCTTGTGTGCAGCTTTCAAACTGGACGACCCCGCCATTGATGTTAGCTCAAACGCTGCTTACTCACAAGATTCTTACTGCATCTCTGTCATAAATTGATTTTTTAAATTTTCTTTTAATTTTTTTAAGCTAAACTTATCTTCTTCTTTTTTTCATGAAGAGCAATATCGTGGGCATTGAAATAGAAGTTATGAAACCCTACCAAATGCATTCTCTAAATCACAATAGTCTACTAAATGCATTCTCTAAATCACAATAGTCTACTAAGTTCCTCAGTCTAGATTCCTTAATTTTTATGAGCATGTTAAGTTACAAGGATCAGCACTTGTAGGCTTCAATAAACAATGCAGGAAACGAATTCAATGAAAAGTGGGAATGGCAAGTCTGAATAGTTCAGACTATAAATTTAGTTTTTTCAGATTTGGTTAACAAAACTTTTACAATCATTTTTAAAAATTGTAATTGTGGTAAGTTTTGTCAAATTTAGTTAACAAAGCTTTTACAATCATTTTAAAAAATTGTAATTGTGGTAAGTTTTGTCAGATTTAGTTAACAAAACTTTTACAATCATTTTAAAAAATTGTAATTGTGGTAATTTAGTTGAATATAGAATAGAAGTAGTGGATTGTGTGCAAATTGTAAGTTTAAACGCTCAAATTATAAAAAAATTTAGATTGCAATTTTACTTTTCTAACAAACTAAAATATTTTAAATAAAAAATAATATAGCAAAAATGATTACAAGATTACAGACATGAATTAATTTGTCCAACAAACTGGAAATATAGGAAAAATTATTATGCAAAAATAATTACAGACATGAATTATTACTAATTAAATTGTTCAGCAAAATGAAAATAAATATTATGCAGAATTATCCATAATATTAATACAGAGGAATTAACAAGGAATTAAGAGCATTACACATACCTAATATTAAGAAAACTTTCAATAAAAAGTAAACAAATATTTTTAGGGATTATTACAGAGAAGAAGTACACATACCTGTAATGTGCACACAAGATATCAACTAAAAGGTTTTTTTACTCTTTTGCAAATCCAACTCTGTCCAAATACCCAAACTCAATACAACTTGCATATGCAATCATATT
The DNA here is from genome assembly GCA_001517045.1 of Pseudotsuga menziesii. Taxonomy (NCBI): domain Eukaryota; kingdom Viridiplantae; phylum Streptophyta; class Pinopsida; order Pinales; family Pinaceae; genus Pseudotsuga; species Pseudotsuga menziesii. The sequence goes on from LPNX010798683.1 coordinate 419,309, forward strand.
CTTTTTAAAGAGTGTTGGATACATGGCTAGTGACACATGGTAAGCCACAAAGACATACAAATAGCCACCATGCAAAGTTGACTTCTTTAAACAAATGTCGGACTTCTTTGAACAAATGTCTGAGCCATTCATCCATGACGGATGTGATCCAATGGAGAGAGGTTATCAAAGTTGTCAGGAATGTGAAAGTTTACCATTACACAGAAACCAAAACACAAGCAATTACAATATTCCCTACCTGCAAGGAATAATAAGAGATGAACACGCAATTACAATATTCCCTACCTGCAAGGAATAATAAGAGATGAACACATCAAGGACATATTTCTTAGCTACTTCAAAGCATTCAAGGTTGCACAAGAATTTCTTTGGCTTAAAAAAATATTTTATTCAATATCGATTTCAAATTAGTAACCAGTAGTGTTTATTTAGCTAAAAAAATAATAATTAAATTATAAACTTTTAAATATTATTTTATATTATGGGTTTTCGGTGAGTTGATCAACCAGTCCACCCAAAAATATAACAAGTGTAGAAACCAAATTTTATGGTCTTCTAAATCACTAATAATTTGTAAAATTAGTAATCATCTCAAACAAACCGAATCCAACGTTATGGACGCTCTCCGCTTCAACAGTCGTCCGAGACTGGACCAAAATCGATTTTGCTCTCAGTCAGATTGCGTTGCTTTCTCCCGATGTCCCATCACGCTTTTCGGTGAGTTTTAGCAGCAGAATGCTTCGCAGCTCAGACGCCAAATCATTTGAGCGCTGGGTAAGGAGACATGGACCTCTCTTTAATTTGAATGTGCCCACTTACAACGGTTGTCATTAATTCTAAGGAAAGCTAAAACAAGCCTAAAATTTTTCAAAATACAAATTATTTTATAACCCATATTCTCAGCTCAAACATTACATAAGGATATTTAATTTCTTTCCATAATTTTATAAATTATTGATATTAATATTTATTTGTCTATAATGGTATACATTCTACATTTCAGTAGTGAAGAGAAGAGATATGTAACTTTTTTCATGATCATCCTAGAATAGAATTGACATGTGTTTTTTTATAAAAATAATAAAATATTATTAAAAATAAGTTGCGAGCTTAAATTAAATTTAAATTATTTAGAATTCTTTATATATAAGAAAACATAAATTAGATAAACTAAAACCATAAAAATTAAATTACACATTTCCACTCTAAAAATAGGTTTGCGCTTTCAGAGATTTAATCCTTGTGGGTTCTTGGTAGATCCCGTTTTAGATGGATCTATGCTGGTTTTACTAGATCAATTTTACAAGTGATAGAGGGTAATTATAGCTTCTCCACTTTGGTAGTTCTAGCTTCTCCTAAGACAAGTGAGCCAGGGTAGTGAGATGTTCTCATCAAAGGGCCCTCCAACATTTTCCTCCGGAGAAGCCACAACTCTCACGGTTAAATAAGTTTCCCATGATAGCAAGTGTGTGTATATTTATGACTTCAAAGTGGATATTAATTAGTTTTCATTTTCATCATGGCTAACACTAACCAACCTGTTGGGTAATCTTTAATGGGATGACTCCTATTGGGTAAGCTTTAATGGGATGGCTATGCCCAACAGGCCCTTGAATCTCAAGTTAAGCTCTAACCGCTTGCTAGGCACCAACCTTCACATTAAAACTGGCTCAACATGCTGGTTATTTATGGCCACTGATCATGTCCTTCGAATATCCAGAAATTTGTTGATAAAGCTTAGAATTTGGATCTAGGCCGAAAGTGATTAAGAGATGTGGTCATTCTTAAATACATATTTTTTTGACACATTTTGGAAATTAATTTTAACACTCATCTTTAATTTTCAACTACTTACATTTTCATTTTACATTTTTAATTTTCAATTGCTTACATTTTCATTTTACATTTTTTTTTAACAATGAATTTAGATGATCATGATTTACAAACATTTGTGACTTACAAAATATCAAAATTTGATTAGTTGACTTGTCTAAGGATCTCATTGTTAGACTAATGAAAAACATATCTACATTTCAAAAAAACTATTTGAATCCCAAACTTGTTAGCATGTGTTTCCATTTTGGTTGTTGCCACACCTTGAACCAAGTTTACTTCAATTTCTTCATCTTCACTTTTATTTTATTTCTAAATTTCTTCTTGTTAATTTCAGATTTGTTGTCATTGTGCAACTCTACAACCAAGTATAGGGGAGATCTTGTAAAGTTATATAACTTTCCTCATATAAATATTGGCCACAAAAAACAACCTAAATATAGGGGAGATGTTGTAATGTTCGAGTAACCTAACAAAAACAATAAAAAATAAAAAAATTAATTATTGGCAAAAAAAAAAATAAACAACACAATATGGGGAGATGTTGTAATGTTACTACTTAACTAAATAATAATAATAAAATGTTGATTGTGCACATGGTTTTAAAACCATGTGCAAGCCCGCCTAAACCCATGGTTTTATTGTACATGGTTTAAGAGGGCCTTGCAAATGGTTTTAAAACCATGTGCAAGGCCTTCTAAATAACCCATGGTTTTGTTGTACATGGTTTAGGAGGTCCTTGCAAATGGTTTTAAGACCATGTGGAAGGCCTCCTAAACAACCCATGGTTTTAGGAAGGCCTTGCACATGGTATTAAAATCATGTATGGGGGACATGTTGTAATGTTCTTTCCTAACAAAATAAAAATAAATAAAAAATATTATATCTCTTCCATAAATAATATTAAATATTAAAAATAAAATTATTATATGTCCACCTTAAATAAAAATATGTGTCTTTTGATCTGAATCACACCAAAGATCATAGTTGAGTGCAATATTTAAGAAGTCGTTTGCAACTCCAAAGATTTGATGGCTTGATAGAGCCTAGAATTTGGATCTATGCTGGTCATTTTTCATTGAAAAAACTTTATGTTTCACTTCAACTTCAACCAAATACATAATACCTTTAAATCCTTGACCTGTTTAACATGTTTTCTAATGTAGATAATTCAAAAATCAATATGTTGTTTTGGTGGTTCTTTATGACATTAACTTGCTCAATGTTCTTTTGCCACTTCATAAGTGTTAGCAAAACTTGGCTCTTCAAAACTCCACCTCCTAAGAAATCCATCAAGAGATTTTTCTTTATTTAAGTCTTTAAGTAAAAAACTAAAAAATGATGACTTTTTTTTATCTCATCTTCAATCCATCAGAAGATTTTTCTTTATTTAAGTTGTTAAGTGGAAAAACAAAAATAAATGACCTTTTTCATCTTCATCTTCCTATCCTATGCATAACATATGCATATATACATGACATGTACTCTATCTTTAACATCTTTTTCATTCTTTCTTGCATACTGTTGTATCTTACCTTCCGACATTTCTTTACAAAAATTTCATCTTTGACATTTCTTTACAATTTTTATCATCCATTATTTCTTCATTTACAGATTTAATGTGGTTGTCAAAACCATCGTGTTTTTGTCAACACCCTCAAATTCAACATTAAGAAATTCACTATTTCGATCAAATTTTTTCTTTGCGCTTAACAACTTCAATACTTCTAATGCAGGGTATTCAAATTAAGGGTATTCATCAACTTTCCCAATTTTATGTCTATTGTCCATAGCTCTACATACATAAGCATTCAAATGACTCTGCAAAATAATAATTTCTTTCCAGTTTTACTATACCTCTAAAGCATTCAAATGATACACAAAATAATAATTTCTTTGCAATATGTTACTGTTTAGTGTTTCAATTACAAGATTTGCCATGCTATCCCATTCTTCTTATTTAAACTTTTCTTTTAAATGGGCTGCACCACAGCTCCCTTTTTCTTTCTTCAAGGTGCTCAATGTGTTTCCCAACTGCTTTACTAATATATATTACTTCATCTCTGCATTTTCCTTGTTCTTTAGTTCTCTAGAATTTACTATCCATGAGATTTTCCTTTTCAGTTTCACACTTTTTATTTTCATGTAATACCAATTTATTTGCATCAAAATCAGGCTTCTTAGTTTTTGCTACATACTCACTCCTTTCTTCAATCATACTCACTCTTTTCTTCAAATTTTTGCTTCTTGAAGATTAATGCTTCAATTGATCAAGGAATAGTTTAGTTTGTAACTAAATGGTTATGTTATAGTTATAATCAATTAATTATGTAAATTGTTCTCCAGTATATTGTAATGAAATAAATAAGTGCATGCCTCATTGTAATGGTTGTACCTTCCAATTAATAAAATTTCTTCTTTAGTTTTTTTTTTCATTTTAATCTTGGTGCCAATAATTTATTAACATAGTATAAAAGCCTGAATAGACCTAAATCTCTTTCTAGAGTGGCTAGAAGATGAGCTTCTTATAATCATGGTAACTATATGGCTATAAAATAAATAGAATAGCTTGTCATTCAAATCTATATATCACGCAATTTCAAATCTATATATCAATGCAGTAATCTATAGATTATTGGCAACCTGTACAAGAAATTGGTATATCTAGCGCTGGAAATTTCATGCGTGAACAGGCCACAAATCTTATCAGAAACAGAACTTTATTTAAGTTGACACATCTGTCAAATTAAAAGATGGAGTTGCTGTGAGAAATCTTTGTGTCACTGAGTTCTATTTACAAAATATAGTATGCATACAATCCTGCTCAATAACTAACATATAATAACATATATGTGAATGTGAAGAGAGATTGTTGTTGTAATTGATGATAATAACAAAACCAAAACAACTTACTTTATTTTTTGAATAGTGAGGTTGATTTTTGCTACATGAAAGAGTCAAGATAATGTACAATTCAATATGGATTGTTGTCCTCAAGATAATGTACAATTCAATATGGATTGTTGTCCAAAAGTGATTTTGGAGTTATGGTCTAAAAAAGGATCCCTGACTAGTTGCTAAGGTTACTAAACACCAATTAAAAAATTCTACCTGAATAAGAGGTTGATGAGACAACATGATGGAATACATGCAAGAGTCTGAATATATAGAGAATAAAATCTAGTTCATAAAAAGTTTTTCTTTAAATATATTATTGTCAATCAATTTTTAAGAATAGTTTAATTTGTAATGAAAAGTTATGTTACAGTTATAATCAACTGATTATGCAAATGGTTCTCCAAATATGTTATTGTCAATCAAATTTTTAAGAATAATTTAGTTTGTAATGAAAAGTTATGCTACAGTTATAATCAATGAATTATGCAAATGGTTCTCCAATATATCGTAATGAAACAAATAAGCGCATACCTCATTGTAATGATTACACCCTTTGTTGCTTTGTTTGTCTTTTCTGTTAAATCTATGACTCACCTATAGAATCTCTCTTCATTTGGTCTTATGCCTATAGAATCTCTCTTCATTTGGTCTTATGCCTAGCAAGGTAATTATGTTTCAAGCTATGACTAAAATTACTAATTTTATAATCCACCAGTCAAATTGGTTGTTTGAACCATTTTCTAAAAAACTTTAAACGTTTTATTGAAAATGGCTAGACCGAGGATACCCTAATCGTGCCCAAGATATTCATGCATAGACAGGACTATCGATAGAAGGCCCGAATGTGACGCATGCCTTGCAGATCACGATTTCTTCTCCATGGAATTATTGTGCAATGTCGCATTCAAAGATGTCAATGTTTGCCTGCCCTCCAGATTCTTACACTTACACTCCATTGCATAGAGTATCAGCTTGGTCGAGGAATCTAATCTGTTTTCCTTCAAAAGCTTGAATATAAAAAGCTTATTAAAGGCTAGCACAGGATAAGTGCACTTGATGGCATTTCATCTCTCCATCCATGTTCCGGATTTTAAGTAGATACAGTCTAAATAATAATAAATTGAAGTTATTACCTTGTCGTCAATCTCTACCACTTCATACATGACACCTTTGAGCCATTCAAAGGATCCTTGTTCTCTAATAAGCCAATAGAAGTATGTCCGAGCCCGTACTTTTTCCTTTGTAATTGCTTTCCTCAGGGATTCTCAAAATAAATGATGAAAATTATGAAGATCATAGCCTCATCCTATCAAACCTTGATAGGTCCAAAATTAAATCATCTCAAAAAAATAAATGTTACGTGAAATTGAAAAACCTAACATGTAATGAAAAATACAGATCGCTCTGTTCTTCTAACATAATTTGATATATTTAGCTCTAAGGTAAGGTAATGTGCAAGGTGATACTTTTCAATGTGCATACATTATATTTCAATTAAGAGGCGGCGGACACTCAAGGACGGCATCCAACGCTGTACAAGAATTAAGAAAAATATTTTATTCAATATCTATCTCAATTTTACAAGTAGTGCTTGCATAGTGAAAAAGGAATATATATATATATCACAGTTAGAACCCCACACACACACATATATATATATATATGAAACTCGATACTGCAGGATTTACGGAATCATCAGTACAGGCGCTCCAATATGCATCATAATTAGGAATTATAAGCTGCCGGTCATCTGAACAAGTGGCATCAGCAGAAGCTGAAATGCTGTAGGGCTTCTTGATTTTGGTGAGAGAATGTGGCAAGTGAAGGAGAGACTTGTAGTAACTTAGTACAGTGATGCCTCCATAGGCGCAAGTCTTCTTCTTCAGCACCTCAAACACAAAATCCTTCGCCTTGGCGACGTCGGCTTTGAGATGATCTGGTAGTGCAGCCTTGCCCACCGCATGCCGCACCATTTTCACAATGCCAGAGGGCACAATCTTGGTCATCTTGGCATGAGACTTCATATTGAGAAATGAATCAGTTTCACTTCAGAGCGGCCGATCACTTGACTGTGAATCCAATGCAGAGAATATGAATATGAATGCAGAGCACTCCTCAACTGAACTCCGAACGTAGAGATGGAGCAAGAGGGGTATATATATATAATATATATAGTTGCAGACAAAGTAGGGCGGACGTCAGCTAAAGGAGCAAGTCGCAGCATTATTTTACAAGTGGCGAGAACAACGAGGAGAAAGCGTTATTATTAGGTGGACGGTGGACCGCATGGTCTAAATCAACTTTCTCACTTTCTCCGCGTTCTCCGCTTTAACAGTTCCATGGTATCGAGTTTGGCGGAAAACCAGAGGGACATCTTAAATGTCCCAATTGAAATAGAGGATTCAATTTTAAGTAACTGGGGGACCCAGAATCGATTTTGCTTTACGTCAGCTTCTGTGGCTTTCTCCTGATTCCCATCGCGCTTTTGGATGAATTTTGGCAGCAGAATGATTCACAGCTCAAATGTCAAATGATTTGAGTGTCGGGTAAGGAGACGTAGAGCTCTATAGTACACACGAAAACAAAAAGAGAAGATTGTGCCCACTTAGAACAGCTGTCATGAATTCATGGAAAACCTGAGCACACAAAGTATTATATGATGATTCTTAAGGTCAAGTGTTAGAACATCAAACGTTACAAAATATGTTTTATTTATGTATTTACTTATTGTGATTATGGTAATGGCTAGTGTGTCGTGAGGTCAAGTCCTACGGTCTCCATCCATGGCGCGTGATTTTCCATTGATGTGATCTTACAGTGAGAGAGAACCCATGTACTGTCATTTGTTCTGAAAAAACACAGTGAGAACTTCCTTGGCGTTTATTGATTTTTAGAGAAGAAGATACTTGACGCCTCCCGTGTAAATATCCGGCCACTGAATTATATAGACTCTTTGCTTTTTGCTACGAGAAAGTAACATGTCGACACTCTCCACAACCAATACGTCTTACGTATTGTCAAAGTCATAAATTCCGAATTTGTGAGGTTTTCGGTTCATGCTCTCAAATTCATGAGTGTGGTGTTTAAATCATTTAAATTATGTGTTTTTGTTTTTTTGTTTTTTTGTCGTGTCGTGTCGTGTCGTGTCGTGGGGCATTGTAAGTGTTTAAATGATGTTTAAATTTAATATAACCTTGTTAAATAATTAAAAAGGTTGAGAGTTGCATTCTTATATATTTGATTCATTGATATTTTTTCTTATCTATTAGATTTATAATAAATTAATTATACATAATTTAATGGAAGTTTTTGAGTTACCCATTCATGATAGAAACAAAATCTTTTGAGAACCTCTACCTCTTTTTGTTCATATTTATAAATTTATTCATATTTATAGATTGTATTGACACTATTTCAGTTGGAGTAAATTATCTAATTGATTGTGCTCTTGATGCTATAGTGCCAAATGGAAAATGAGTTTATGGTTTCATTGCAGTTAATCTAATAGTTATCTAATAGATGTTTCAACTTTGGAGTTAATCTAATCCTTATCTAATAGTTAATGTAATATTTATTCAATATAACCGATTAAGGATGAAGTTAAGCTAATAGTTCTTGTAGTTGTTTCTAATAGTTAATTACATGGATAGAGGTTGTGTATTGTCCAAATTGATTTTATGGTAAAACAATTATAAAAAAAGAATATAAAAATAACGTAGTTGATGAATGGATAAATGGTAGCTCATGCATATAACTCAAAAAAAAAATATAAAGAATAACTTATGGTTGATAAATGGATAAGTTGTAAGTGATGCATGCATGCATAGATAACATATATTTTGGGTCTAGTGGTACTTGATGCATTAACTTGGATTCTATTGATGTTCACCAACTACAAATTAAGTGGTTGTGCTAGTTTAAAAGTCTATCGAAACTCTACTTATCACATGTTAACTAAATTATTTTTTATTTTTTTGAAATGATTAATTATGAATTTTGAGCAGCCTACAACCAATATGTACAATATGCTTATCTCATTCTAATTTATAATGATGATGATGATTAAAGTAAAGTGAGTCCAACTATCCACTTAAAAATATGTTAACATAAAATTTATAATTTATAATATAAAATATTTAAAAATATGTTAAATAAAATTCTGGTCTTCAATGTTAAGAAAAGTTAAGTCTTTTGGAAGATATATAGATATAATGTTAAGAGAAGTTGAGTCCGTTGGAAGATATATAAATGTAATGGCTGTATGTACATTAAACATTGTGTGACATGTATATTGAACATTACAAAATTTGTGAACTAATAGCTGCATGACTTACAATAAAGACAATACACATAGAGACATCCTTTGAAAATGCTTATAACATGAAAAAGACATGGATATTTGTAAATATAGGATCTAAAATGGAGTAAAGCATGAGCATAAATTAGAGAATCATTGGTTAAATGCTGTTATGGGAATTGTTATAACTTTGCTCTCTTCCATCAATTTAGCTTCCAATTTTAAGTTTTTATGCACTGTCAAAAATAAATTAAAAAGAGATGAAAATTTTTCAATTGAAGTGTGGGTAAATAGCAGTTGTATTGGTGCATTGTAGAACTTTGGAAACTCAATTTACAAGAATTTTGTTTACTGTGTGATATATAAGCATCGGGCAAAATAGCAGTTAGTATGCTCAGTACCAGAACAAGAGATTGCAGCAAAATTTTACAAAGAAAAACTGATAAAAGCCACACACAAAAAGAAAAATTACAGGGATTTGTCAAGATTGCACCTGGAATTATCCGGCAAAGGATCGTAAAGCTTCATTTTAAGTGGGTATACCTTGAAAGAAAAGGTTCAAGCTTAAAGGATTAATTTTTTTTGTCACCTCAGAATCAAAGGAATAATTATTTGCTACACGTTTAGAATTTGACTTAGCACAATATGTTTGGAACATTAATACAATTTAGTATTATAAATATAAATAATCCAATGTTTATTGATACTACTTTTGCTTTTTAAACCTCAGTTCTAGAGTTGCAATCGTTGAAGCTGTTCTTGACCTAGAGTAACTTAAAATCAAACACTTCAATTAATATAATATAAATGTACGCGAAAATATAAAGTTAAGTCAAAATCAAACAATTCAATTAATATGATAGTAAATGTAGGCGAAAATATAAAGTTAAGTTTAAGCATGGGTGAGCTTGATGTCATGTCAAATACGGTGACAATTGCATCACAACCAACAAAGAGTTAAATTTGTCATCAGAATACAAACAAACGAAAGAATACAAACAAAGGAAAGGATTAGATAGCTAATTCCTTTGAAATAATTAGATGTTTTTCGAACTTTCTCTTCGACTTTATATATAAACAAATATAATATTAGGTATAACCTTTAAAAGAAGAATTTATTACATTAACATTGCCAACCAAGCAAGCAAAGCTCTAGGGCGGCGCTTCATCAGCCCTATTTTTTTTACTTTTAAGTGGATATTAAAAATATTTTTTGATGAGATGTAAAAAATGGTTAGGAAAAAATTGGTTTGCACAATTGACTATAACATGAGGCAAGTCTCATGCATGAAGAACTCTCTAGACAAGTGGCGAGTGTCCATGCTAAGTAAGACGTTTAGAAATAGACATAACTCTTGATTTAGAACTAGCTAACCTACTTAGAGAGAACCAGAACCACTCATATTTTGTTGGGCCAACATCAACTAATTTTTCAAATCTTGGAGTTTAAAATAGATAGCTTTCCATAATGGTTTGCGATGGGTCATTATCGATTTGATACATTAGCTCAGTGTGTGTTCAATCTCTCCATGTTGCTTTGATGTCTATCAAATTAAGCTCTTTTAGCGGGATATTCGTCTATTTGGTTGCTCGATCGATTGCTATGGATGTCGATCATGTAGTTGTCTGCTCCCATTCCAAAGACACTTTAAGTAGCCTTACGAGAAGAGAAAATCCTTTAGCCTTAACTAGAATAATGATCCCAAAAAAACAATTGGTATTGGTATTGGATGCAATTGTGTTTGCAATTTTTGTGCTTCTATATGAATCTCAATAGTATAATGCAATATGTTTTCTCCGATATGCTCCACTTCTAGCAAGGTGACAGGACTATGGCCTTCCCTGCACGGAGTGTGGACCCATTGTTTGTGTTGTAGAAGATACAAAGGCCAAAGTTTGCCCACTAGCCGCTGAGTGCTCCAAGACGAAAGGAGCACTGCTGCTAATGTGTGGGCCTTGAGGACCCTCTCTACAATTGCTTCTCATAAAAAGGGAACACCATGTGTGTGCGCTTGGCAAAGTTGCATCATCAATGTGTAAGTGTTAGAATTACGCACCAATTGATTGATTTGCTCCACGAGGGAGCCATTATGTGCTATAGATATACAAATTGCAGAGGTCGAAGAAAATTTCTAAAAATTCGAGTGTCATACTGATCCATATTTATGTGTGAAGGAAATGAAAGAACATATACATAATCATAAACACAGATATTTTGCAATGAAAAGAGAGATACATTAAACACATTATATTAAATAGAAAAAATAGAACACCCTGTAAATACAACAACTAGAATGGTGGTAGCTATCTCTGAGAAGAGATGTGGCTGCTACGTTGTGCTAAGCTTAATACAAAATGGGCTATTTATAGTAAGCATGAGGGAGAGAACCTCAAAATTCCAAAACATAACCCTAGAAGATGAACCGTCATAAAGTTTCTGGCTTCAACTTCTTGGGGTCATAACTTTTGCATACGATCTCCACGGGGGGTTCACTCAGTGAAATTGCTACATAGAATGTATGTTCGTAGGATATTAAAGAATATCCATAATTTCACTAAATATTGGAAAATACTTGCTAAAATTGTATTCTTGAACCCCCCTCACATTATACCTTTCCAATTAAGAAAACCCCTAGTTTCACATATATTGTAGGTGTCCATTTTATCAACCATTTTTTAACACCCCCTTTATATCATATTGTAAAGTTGTAACAACAAGAGCCTTAACGCATCTTAGTATAAGAAAACAAGGTGATAAATAAAATATAGTATAATGCTAGTAATGATCCTAGCACGATTGCAAGGGCTACTTATTCGTTTGTAGGGTTGGATAGTGGAAGACCCAACAAAATAGTATTGGGGAAGGAAAAACATATAAAAGGAAACCCAATAAATAGATCAATGTAGCAAAGAATGCAAAATATTGATATTCCAATAGTGAGTGCAATGCTTAGAAAAGATGAGAATTGCACATGTTTCACATCAAAACTTGTTAATCTACCAATTTTATATAAGGTAACTACAAGTATAGCCATATAGAAATCATGTTTTCTATAAGCTTAATAAATTAAACTCCATAAAATATTTTTAACAATCTTAATAAATATTTTTTTAATTTTTTTAAAGCCATTTGTATGCTATTTTTAATATATGCATAGTAAAATATGGTAAAATAACACTCTTATTGTTTTGATAAATTATGTGCAGATATATTCTTATGCTTAAAGTATTCCAAGTTTAGTGAACACATATTCTTCCACAACAAATGAATCTCATTTCTATATCTATGCAAGATCAAAATTAGTCAAAAATTAGAGCAAATTCTCTTCATTTCCTATTTAAAATCTTAAATTAAATTAAATGACACTTCCATATAAATTTAACATTGGTTATCCAAGAGCTTATTGATTTTTATTGGGTCGACAAGTATTCTATTTTGGAACATTTGTAATTTTATTTAATTGGGAAGAGGTTTCTGTATGAAACTAAGACAAAAATCCTCAATTTTTTATGGATATGATCCAATCATATAATCAAATTCTTTGGTATTTTTTAAGATGGGTTTATGGAGTTAGATTTCAATTGGAATTAAGATTTCAGCCAATAATATTATAATATGATTAACATAATGATATGAGTATTTTCATTTAAAAGCTATTTAACAAAAAAAATCATAAGCATGATGATATTATTATAGAAAAATTATTTGAAATTAAATATTGTAGTATAAAATGTTTTCATATATAGAGAGAGATAATTTAAAAGATATATAATAAAATTAATAAAAAAATATCAACATAATTATAATATTATAAAAATATTATTTTCAATTAAATATTTTAATATACAACAATTTTATGTGAGGCTAAAATGCCCATTTTCTTGTAGGCAGGGACGTGTTTGCATTCAACATGTCTCTGTGGGCGGCCTCCAAATATATGAAGAATAATAT